>JAECUM010012149.1:0-70053 GCA_016617855.1 Megalonaias nervosa
TCTCGCAAAGCATTCGAATCATGTAAGTGGTCAGGGACAAACCCGTATTGATATAATCATGTGACGTATGTACACACACACACATAGATACTCAGACTAAGTTGTGATTTTTAACAGTGCTTTCAAACAGAGGACAACATGTCATGGCTAAGGCAATGCATGCCCAGAAGTTTGGGTCGCCGATCTTATTTTATTTTCGTCATTCTTGTATACTCGTGATTAAAAAAAATATTCAAGTACGACCTAAACATTTAATGAAAGAAATAGATTTGAAAGCTTCAGTCTCACGTCAGAATAGCATAAATGACCATTCATATATAAAATCAAATACTCACTGAATTTGCCTCTTTGACACAAATGGACAAGAATATTTTTCAAAGAATATGGCCAGTGCCATAAACACATCCACCCAACATCAGCCTTTTTTTCCTAAATCCCATATAACAATCAAAGAAAGGAAGTTTACAAAATCAGTAAAACAAATAATATTATCTTTTTGTAAGGATCGTTGATTTTTATTCTTTGATATGGCAACAAGAAACTCCACTAGATAGGGCAGATGGAACGTAGTTTTCACGTGTTAAAAAAATCAGAGTAAACTAAAAAAAAACCCAATCCTTTTAGAAAGTATCGAATATAAAGGACATGATGTGGCAGCTTACAGGCAGCCTTATGCTCCAAATATTCAACATAACATTTGATTGATTCACAAGAATTCGGAACAACGAAGAATTTATACAAACAACAAAACGTACCCCATCTTTGCTGCCTACTATTTTGCACTTGTGGACAATTCCGTACGTCCCTGTGCCGAGGACCTCCTGGAGTCTGTAGTTCCCATATACTGCCATCCTAAAGCTAAGCCTTTTAATCTTCATATGCTCTTAACGGGCTCAGTGCTTGGATTGCCTTCATTTCTACTCTAATGTTCTGCAATAAAACCCGACGCAATCTTACCGAGTCAACTTCGACGCGTCTATATATATCGGCTTTGTACCTGGAAATTACGGGAGAGATATACCGAAAAGGGAAGTACATATACGTCAATAGGCTTACGAGGCACTGGAAATTTGGAAGATCTGGAAGGAAAAATCTCAAACATTTAACTTCATATCCATTATCAGAATTCAATTACATGCGTATTATAAAGTAATAAATAAGGCTAGATCCATACACAGGTAAAATGTTTACGGGTAATGAATCGTAGCTATGTCTGTTAAAGTTCAATGACAAAGTTTACTATAATATACGCTTGGGTTTGCACCGAGACAAGGAAGTCCCTGCTGAGGTATTTAATTATTTGTCTCCCGCGAGTCTCTGCCGAGACGGGCGATATATAATGTATCCCCTGGACTGATATTTATGTCTCAGAGCAAATCCCACAATAGATTAGTTGTTCTGTCGCACTTTCTTCCTTTCAAATTAAAATAACCCTTCATTTTCGAAATAATGTTTAGCACATTATATACACACAATTTTCATCAGGAAATGTTATATCCTCACGTTTCCCTATAGGCCATTCGGTCTTAGAACGTTTATGAAACCTAAATAATAAGATCAAAAGAATCACACTATGACTGCCTGTCTTACACAAACGAATCCCTCCATCCCCCAAGAAAAGCAGAGACAGATTAACAATTATAATTTGGACGTGTTGCTTCATTTTGGATTGCATATACATGTACATTCTGGTTGCGGGGCCCTGAATGGCCGAGTTGTTTAAAGCACTCACCGTTACGGATCACCGCCATCTCATCTCTGTCTGCGTGGGTTCGAGTCTCGGATTCGGCTCATGTGGTTATGTGAGAAAGCTTGTCAGTAGCTTCTTGTGGGTCGGTGGTTCTTTCCGGGGTTTTTGAGGTAGTTTTTGAGCGAGTTAATGTTTACTCTGGCCAGAAATGTAGAAATGTATTTTTCAAATGTAAACAGAATGTTGTTTAACTTGTGTTACAATAAACTTACAAACTACCAAGAAAGAATCACTAAATTTGTTTGTGATGTCCAAAATTTTTTTGCCCTTATGAAAATCTATTATGTTAGATTTTTCAATACTAGCTGAGAGTTCCCATCTCTGACAATGACTGCACAAAGTATCTAGGCCTAATTGCAAATCTATATTTGTACTGGCTATGTTCACAATGGTATCTGCATACAATAGTATAAAAGCTCTGATCATTTGCATATATGTGTGTTGCTATTGGCCGTGATCACAATGGTATCTGCATATAATAATATGAACAATCTGATCATTTGCGTAACTGTCTTGGTATTGGCCAGGATCACAATAGTATCTGCATACAATAGTATAAAGGTGATCATTTGCATAACTGTCTTGGTATTGGCCAGGATCACAATAGTATCTGCATACAGTAGTATAAAGGTGATCATTTGCATTACTGTTTTGGTTTTTGTCACGATCACATTGGCATCTGCATACGATCATATGAAAAATATGATCATTAGCATACTGATTCCTCCTAAAATTTTATCACCAATATCAACAAATCAGGCGATAAACTTTCCCATGCCCTACACCAGTAATACACGTAAAAATGTCTGACAGATTACAATTAAATAAAAAAATGACTTGTCGTATCGATAACTTTAGTAATGTCTATCAGTGCACAATACAATTTTCGCACTTATTTATATAGTGTGTTATCAATTATGCAAAACATGTATATTGCAAGTAGTACACGTATCGGATTTAAAACCACACTTAGTTTCCATGTATTCACCACACATTTCAGCCCAATAATTGAGTCTATTAATAAAAACTATTATTGTAAATAAATTTTCCCAGTGTTCTTCGAAGTGGTATAGTCTGCACTTTTGAACCTCATGTATGTTTTCCTTTCTGTTCTAACGGACCGCTTACCTGTTTGAAAATTCAGCTGGAAATCCATATCAAAGATATTATTAAAAGGAGTGTCCAAGAATGGTAAGAATGTATCTCGTTTATGGGTCCGGCAGTTTTACCAATATAGAATTGCAAACTTTACCAAGCCTTTGTAAATAATATTAGACTGGTTGAAGTCGCATTGTGCTGCACAGAAAACCAGAAGTTATTACTTTGTATGGCAAGAAAGGAATTAATGATGTATTCACGCGCTCTTCTTGTGTGTTTAGTCGATATATTACACGCTTTGCTACCACTGCATGTGATCGATTTTTAAGCTTCATTACTTTATGAATCCTATTGACTATGAAGTTCAATTCATAAGTAATTGTTGAATCGTCTGAAATATTAGAAATAAGTTCAAATATTATATGAAAATCATTATTCAAGTAATTATCCACAAAATCAAGAACATTCTTTTGCGGTTAACGAAGGCGTGATTGGATGCTAATATAATTTAAATTTGTGTCCACATTCTTACATCCGTTTTTCCACTGCTCTTCACTTCTACGTCCTTGACTGTAAAGCAGAGTAGTTCCTGTTAACTTTGTTGACTTAGCAATGATAAATGCATGAATAGATAAATAAAATTAAATGTTTCACACGAAATCAGAAAATTTGTTTTAATACACCTGATAACAAAATAATAAAAAGATGATAGTATAAGCAGATGGAGAGAAATTAAATATGTAATCTACAACTTTGTGATCAAAATGTTATTTTTCATCCCTTAATAAAGATGAAAAACTGTTTATGCTTTCACTTGCATGGTTTCAACGACATATTAAATGATTGTCTTAAAATAGTGTGTGAAAAAATAATTTGATGAACGATATGACATCTCGCAAATAAAGTTGCATCGAATGCTTCACATCGAATGTCATCAATATTATTTCATGTTCTAGGAAAGTTTGATCGTACAGGAAAAAGTCTGTCAGTAAAGTAACTATAAATTTCACTATAACAATAATACTTTTAATAGATAGCAATTTCATATTAATCCCTAAAGCAATATCAAACTTTAAAAAAACAATGAATTTGTCAACAACAACAACAAAAAACTGTTATAAGATTCCCACCCTAAAACCATGCACATATTTAAAGTGCACGAGGAGATAATTGCAAAAATGCATATAAGAAAACATTCCATCAAGAATGATTTCGTTTAAGAGGAATTTGGGTGAATGCCACTGATATAACTTTCAGAGAGTTTCGGATAATTAAATAGTGGTTACAAGTTTAAAATCAGATATAAATACCTTATGTATATTTAATACGAAATTAGACTACATGACTTGAATACATATCTACAAAATACAGTTTGTGTTTCTCACTTTGGAAATCGTGTAATTTTCTTTTATAAATAGAATATCATGTAAATATCAAACATTTATTAACTGTAAAAAAAAAAAAATAACGAAAAAATATATAAAATTTTTACAAATTGGAAATCTATCTCTCTTCAGTGTCATCAAATTTATTGTCGAAACGAAATAAAGTGAGAAAATTTTACTCTGAAAAAAACCCCAAAACAACCCGTCTTTTAAATTTACATTTTCTTGACATATTTCATAAAATAGTTAGTGCCTACTTCATTTGATAGTCCAAACGAAAGCCACTTGGGGAGCCTAATCGTATATAAAAAGGTGCAAAACATAAATATCCATATTAATATTACTTTAGTTTTGTCGTGAATGGTAGCTCGACGATCCGTTTATGTATAGATATTGTGTAGGGACCATTTTCGATTCACAAAAATTGTCGCAAGTGCAATTTGAGCATAAAATCATTCACAATAGTTTATTTGATACAGGTCTATGCTTTTGCTGATTAGAAATTCGTGTGAGGTAAAAAAGATCATACGTGGGCCTAAGGTCAATACGACGATGTTGTTAGAAGCAACGGAGAAAATGTCCAGATATTGCCAGCATGTGTAAAATATTCTAAATTGATTGGGTTTTATTTATACCCGATAATCAACATATCTTATTGATTTCTGAACAATACATGCTATAGTGCGGGTTCAGATATGTATATGGACATGTCTTATGTACGAGACGATAAGTCTGAAATATGAACCATTACCGAGTCACTTAAGCCTCCTATTGGAACACTTTCAACGTGTGATCTCACATGTTTCACCAGTGTAGTATAATAAATACATTGCATAGAAAATCCTGTGGTCATTCAAAACTTTTGTTACAATCGTCTACTTATACATTTACAAATTTGAAAACTTATTACTTTTGTGCGTTTCTGACGCAATCATACCATCTTTGACTCTTGTTGGTCTGACGGCAGCGCAGAATACACATAGTGTTTACCCATTTTAAGACCGTTTTCAGTGATTCTTTCTTCCATTTTTGAACTATTGTCGTAGATTCCCCCTGCTACTCAAATAATAAAGCACGTAAAATTCTAGATTTCCAGATTTCTCTTCTTTTCTGTATTTAATGTTTCTTTTGTAAATAAAACGCTGTTTGTTCTCCTGACGAAGAGCTTACTTAGTTCCAGCTGTTTGTAATTTTGTATTTGTTGTGCTATCCACTTGTGTGTTTATAATGACACAGATGTACTGAAAAGGTTCGGAAGTTACTGAGTTGGAAAAAGGACAGAACAATAACAGACTCGAACATAAGAATGGTCTGAATGTTGTTAAATTCTTTTTAGGTAGATTTTTCCTGTCATTTGAAAATGGTCTGAATGTTGTTAAATTCTTTTTAGGTAGGTTTTCTCTGTCATTTCAAATAAATACATAGATTTTCTCATTACTTTGGTGTTACTTCTTTATTTGTTTGCCCCGGTGGCCGAGTAGTCTAATTCGCTCGCCTTTACAGATCACCGACATCTCATCTCTGCTGCGTGGGTTCGAACCTCAGGCTTGCGTATGTGAGAAAGTTTCCCATTAGCTTCCTGTGGGTCGGTGGTTGTCCACGGTTCTTTTTTCAGGGTCCTTCCTCCACCAGATATACAGGCCGCTACGTATAGCCTATCATGTGCTGAAAAAATGGCGTTAAACCCAAAACAATAACAACTTCTTTGCTGTTGCTCTTTGTAAGTTGTTTCCTCCCACGAAGAAGAGTTTTGTTACCTCACAACATCGGGATACCTGTACGTCTCTCCCCCACCCAACTGCCACACACATATTAAATGAGAGGGGGTGAGCGGGACATATTTTGTAATTTTATGTAGACTCTTGTTAAGAAGTATTGGAACTAATGGTCGTGGTTTTGGAGGTATTTATGTCTGTGGCATCAGATAAGATATACATTATATGGGGTGATTTACGTGCATTGCGTGTCGGGCGTAAATAAAATAAGGCAGGTCAGAGTGGAAATATATAACGGTACACATGCCACGTATAACTAACTGACCTGGCATAACTAAACAGAAAAATGCAAGTGCTGCTAACAGACAACCGGTGAACAATAACCTTGTACTACCTCGAAAGTCAAAACTTCATCCGAAAACACTGCACGTTGGCAAACAAGATAAAGTAAGCCTTGTTTTCAAACTTCCCTTCGTCGCGTAATATTATTACAACTTTTACTCTCCAACAAATCAACAAGCTATACGATGTCAGGAAACTTTGGTAGTATGACACTCGCTTGAAATTGTTATGAACTACGCGGAATACGCGGGATCATCAATATTACAATCTTTTATTTCTTTAAATCACTTTGTATTATTTTCTTTCTCTCTTGCTTGTGCAGACTTTCTTTTTCATCCTCCAGTCTTTCAAGATCATTTATCTGTATGATAGTGAGGTACTTAAGAATGTTTTTAGCATGACTCTTCCCAGCAATATGGAATTATCTTGCATATAGGGAATATTGTACAAAATAAAACCGAGATTTCTAGTTCAATCAATCTCGCCTCCAGGACACAGCCTGAGATTTTCAAATCCCATATTTACGTGAAATTTCCTATTTTGAGCTCTTTCGAAATAGCGATTGGCCTCATCAAAGGCAGACCATACTAGTAAAAGGAAATTTAGAAACATTGAAAAATTACATCCTTAACGGTGTACGTACCTTAATATTTTAATTGCAAGGAGACAGAGTAAATCAGTTGGGATATGGGTCAGAGTGTTAAGTTGGGATATGGGTCAGTGTTAAGTTGGGATATGGGTCAGTGTTAAGTTGGGATATGGGTCAGAGTGTTAAGTTGGGATATGGGTCAGTGTTAAGTTGGGATATGGGTCAGAGTGTTAAGTGGCCTATACATACATAACACAAGATTTTTCTTCTTAGCTTTAAAATAAAATCACAAGTTCTCTTATTCTTGAAGATTGTAAAATGTTTACGTGATGATTGATTATGGGTATATGCTTGTATCAAGTGATTTTCATGATGTGTCCATTTCCTGTATGTCAAAAGAAAAACGTTCATTGAATAGGTACAGCGAGTATTTATTGATGAACGTCATTGGATAGTTTATTTTATGCTGGAGGTCTTACGTTACCTTACACACAAAATAAAGAGAACAGTAATTTCTGGCCGAATATAAATTACTCGAAGCTGTTCTATCGACAAATACACATAGAGACCAATGAAGAATTTTATCGTTTCTTGAACAACATTGCCGATTAAAGCGCATCACTTAACAACAATTTTAGTGAGCGTTTCTACACGTTCGGCTAACATTTAAATCAACCAACTGGAATAAAAGAAACATTTAAATCAACCAATTGGAATAAAAGAAACATTTAAATCAACCAATTGGAATAAAAGAACTTGAGTAGCCATGAAGGCAACGTTATACGTTGGAAAGATTTAGAAATGGTACACACTGTATTATAAAGTACCAAATGCATGCGTCATTCTTTTAATTTGCTATGATTATTTGGCAAGTACCACATATAAAAGCAACATATAATATAGTATTATATGAGTGTGGTTCCAAGCCTGATAGGGTTTCAAACATAGTTTTCTCGCTGTGTTACAAAATAGGTGTATTGAAACATGTTCGCTAAACTGTTATTTAAGGGGCACGCAAGACGTCAAAACATATTTTATTGAACTGCTGGAATGAAAAGGAATTTACTCACGATGAAGCCTAAATCTTAGTAAATAATCGCAAAAACAACAACTATTTTCAGGTTAATCATTGTTAACTATTCTAAAATATATGTAACAAAAGTGCTCATCATATGACAGTTTGTAGATAAAGCCACAAAAACTGGTTGGAAATTAAAGGGAAAATGATGCTGATGATCAAAAGAACGACGGAAGAAATGACCGACAACGGAAGAAAACGACTTTAAGTCCCACCATTTGTAATCACGTTCTATTTTGAATCAGTGAAAGGAATATGAGAATAGTATTTACTTTTGTCGGGAGTTTCTTCCGTTACAATCGTACTAATTAGGACTATTTGATAATTCAAGTAACTGTTTCTACAGTAATTGGTTGAGTTTTAACTAAAACTTAAACATATTTGGTTGTTAATTATTGCATCAGTTGTCCCCAGTTTGAAGGCGAATCTTCATTTAAACCATTCATTTTGCAGGCAGAGTGTTTACAACTGTTACTTACCAAGGAGTTATTCAACAACGTCCTCTGATGCGCGTCGCCTCTGCCATGAAAAGGCATTACAAAATGATGTGGGCGAAATGCATGCATGCATACATACATACTGCAAAATATAAAAAAAAAATATTACTGGGGATATAATTTTGGACCTTGGGAGTAAAAGTCGATTTTGTGGGGATACAGTTTCATAGGGTCAAGCTCATTGCCTTGATGCTGTTCACTAGAACTCTTTTTCGTTCTGCATTTGATCTCTTTGGCATTTCTTTTTTTAAGTACGGCAAAAAAGAGTCGACTCCTCCACAATTATTTCTGATGTCACTGTAGATAGATGGAGAGGTACACCTATTTATATCAATCGATCGATCCATCCATCCATCGATCAAGATAGAGGCTACAATAATGGTTAATATATTGATCATTTAAATTCCGAATCTTGTGATCTTGTATTTAATCCATTGTATGCTTTGATTGGTCGGTATGTTCTACTCGTGTCATACATTACTTGTGTCTCAATCACTGAGGTAGATAGATTGCATGTCTTAGGGTAACACATTTTCTTTAAGTGCTTAGATCGATGAATCGATATCTACATACATACAAGAAAGAATACAAAATAGGTGCCTAGATTCTTAGATGACAGATACATGTATATTCATTTTAAGGCTGGTTACTTCGCCCATACATATAATTATTTCTTTCATATGTCACTGAATGTCTTTTTTCTCAATGGACACAAACTGAGGATAGAGCACATTTTCCGTTTTCGGCTGAGTTCCGTTTTCCTTTTAGTGGTCGTGAATGGCCCGATAGTAAATAATGTGATGCTTTATTATATAATGAAAGCGAAATTTTCTTTTCTCAAACCTCCCCTCCCGTTCCCTCTCCGAGTATAAACTATAAGTATAAGCTTATCTTACGTGAGCACTGTTTGTACAATTTTGAATACGATCATCGTAATAAACGTTTCTTGAAACAAATGGAAAAGATTATGACGGACATTAGTTAAGGTATTGAACTAAAGGATTTTCAGGTAAAACTTACTCGAAGTCCTTATTATTTTAAAATTGCAAGTGCCATCCTTCTCTGTCAGTTATTACTATAAGCAAACATATTTTGTTATTACTATTTGTTTCTAGAAGTTTGCTGTTTAAATCACTACCTTAAATAGATGCATGAAGGAGGCGATAAATACATCAATGCAAAGGAATACATTAATAAAGCTAGATGTAATCTATCTGTATTACGAAATCCCTTGTTATAAAATCTATCTTTACTACAAAATGCCCTGCTAAAAAACACACACACACACACAAAAACAACCCTGAATAAGGATTTTGTTTCTTACTATCCCTGTTTCAGAATGTTAATCCAGTAAGCCGAAGCGACTGACAACGATTGGAGGCAAGTGTAGGATAAACTGGGTCATGTACTACACAACAGAACAATTTTAAGGCTTTTTTCGCCCTTGAAAATCTGGAAACAAGCCACGTGAAGACAACAAATATCCATGTGCTATCAGTTTGGTTAAAGCACAACTTAAAACGCACACGTTGCAATATGATACAGATCCTGTGTTGATGTGCATTTTATGAATGGAAACAAAGAAATAATTTCATTTCTCTTTGAGAAAACGTACATAAATCCATAAAGGATAATAATTACATATCTTGATTTTTTAATATATTAAATATATTGCATAAAATGACTGAAACTGAATGCTGTCTGAAAAACGTTTAGAAACAGTACATGGGCTTAAGTCTAAAAACCAAATCTGAAAAAGACGAATCTGAAGAAGACCATAATGTATATGTATTTAATGTATATCACCAATATAGTGATCAGTCCTCAGCCATAAAAATTTATTTTACGTACAGAAAAACAGAGATTCCAGAATTATACAGATTAACCGCATTATAAAACAGCACTTGTCTGTTATGCTTACTCTTGTCATAGCGTATTAAAAAAACAAATGTCAATGGATTTTAAAAAGGATGAAAACTTTAAGTGATACAATTTGCTGTATAGAACTTACATTGGAATTGTACTGAATTTACTCTTTCGGTAAAGTTGAAAAGTTTTTATTAAAGCTTTTGAAAATACCTCTGTTATTTAGCCTAGTTTCCTTTATGTGATAGCGAATTTGCCAACTCCTCGCTTATTGTTAAACAGTAACCGTGATAAAATACTTAGTTTTTCTAAAACTTATCCATCATTCCTCTTCCTTACAAAAACTGTTAGAGCAAGCATTGAAGCCTATAATTATTCCTAACGATATGTTTGTTTCGAATGGTTAGAAATAAACTAAAAAAAACAAAAACAAAAACAACAAACGAGCAGATATATAAATACTTGCAGATGCGCAGTACACATATACCTGATTCAAAATTTACAACATTTCAAAATTATTGATCAAGAATCTCAATAACGAATACGATTATTCATAATGTTACAGTATTAGTATAAATTCCGCAAATATGGAAATAAAATTATTCTGTACAATTGCAAATGTTTTCAAAACTAATTAGATTTTAACAAACACAAATTACACAGTCTTTTAAAGACTCAGTTTGTTATAGAATTCAAGGTAAAATCCATTAGACGAGTAGATTGTAATTTTGCCAACGTCATTCACAGACTAAATGGTATATTAAACAGCACGCAATGAAACAAGTATGGTAACATTTATGAAACTTTCATTGAAAATGATGAAAATCATTGCATAATGAATAATGGTTGTCATTTTGAACTTATTGTCAAGTTCATCGTATGTATGTATCTCTGAAGACTGTGTACACGTAACAGATCCAAGGCGACAGTAATGATAAGCGTGAGGGATTCAGTTATATACAAGAAAATGATTATAGGATTAAATGATCATGGTTGGGTATTTATCAATGTGTAAATTTTACCTAATCACTCCCAAAGTACGGACTTTATGGTAACTTTGTGAGTGATTAGGTAAAATTTACATATCGATAAATACCCAACCATAATCATTTAATCCAAATAATTTCATTTTACTTCCTTCCTAACATCAGATCAGCATATTTAATCAACAAACATTCACTTTTATGAAGATCGAATTTTTTTTTTTTAATTAGCCTCTTAACTGCGATAGAATACATAGCCCGATCTTCGCTGGCCAAGATTCGTCGATCCTATATTATAGGAATAAAAAATTCCAGTTCAGCATCATGTAACAGTTTACATCCAATTAAATTGCAGAAAATACGTTCAGTTCATAAAAATTGGAATTATTGACGGTAAATGTGCTTAAATCTTCATGCATACTTACCAAATGTCACAAGCTTAAAAATAAGTCATTTAAAATCTTACATAATTTTTGTACCCATGTTTGAAAAGAATTATGAATTATTTGAGACGATAATTGTTCTTTCTGTAAGCCATTATGTCACATTTTGACATTGTTACCACGTTATTTTCTTTAAAACGTTGGAAAATAAAAAACGTTTGTCAGTGACTAAGTGCCAACTTTTAACAATGATGTTGCACAACAACAAATTGTATGCATGCAATTAAATACAAAACTTTAGATTGACAATTCCATTATTTAATGTGTTTTTAAAGAAATAAAAAAACAAAACAACAAAGAAAACGTTATACTAATACAAGGATCGATTTTTTTTCCGAAGAAGAGATCGAACTTCCAGATCTTAATGATAAAGTAAAATCTCACATGTGGAGAAAACCGAATTAAATATGGATATAAACATTTGAAATTTTTTTTTTTTTTTTTTTTTTTCAGTTCCACTTTTCTCTTTCATGTACACAAAATTTTAAAGCTACTATACCTTTGAGAGTCGTGTTTAAACTGAGGCCTTTGTCATGTTCATAAATGGTCTCACTGTTGTTAACTGCATACGTCGAAGGCATTCTGTTGTGTTGTTAGCAAATTGTGCACGAGTCCATTAAACCCACGCTTATTTGAGACGGGTACAAATTCCAAGAGTGAATGCAGCCGGCGATGGGATTGACCTCCAATGAAACCATCTGATGATGAAATACTCATAACCAAGAAGAAAATCACCAGTATAGAACCTTTCAATGTTTGTGCAAAAAAAACCGACCTTTCTAGCTGAAAATAGCTATGTCGAACACGCATGTACAGTTAAGTCTTTATAAAACTTTTGGTAAAGTTGGTCTTGTATAAGATAGCAAAGAAACTATAAAGTTTTAATATCAGGATATTTTGGGGAGGTATATTAAAATTAAGTAGTTAAAATTATATTCTATACCTTTTTACCGACTTCAATAATAATTCCTCACCTACCACCACGTACTGAATACTGGTTGTCATTTCGAATGCATAGAATTCTTTCATGTAAAGTTTAAGTTCGGTGTTTGCCTCTGACATATAATGCACTTGCTTAAACCAGAGTTGATATTAACTGCAATTTTCATTAATCAAAAAAACTCCTTGACTATGAGTAAGAAATATTAATTTGTTCAGGAATTATTTCGTCCAATTAAAATAATTATACTTAATATTGATTTATTTAGTATAACCCACAAATATTATTGCAAGTTGCATATATTGCTTTGAATAAACAAGAATAGATATATCAGTAAATTAGAATGAAATTTGAGTTTTGCTAAATTTCATGCTAGCCAGTATCTACACAGCTAATAAGGTTCCCGACACAGAAACTGTTCTTATTTTGGGACTATCGCAAACCTGAATTGTTCAGTGATGTGAAATTGTTTGGCTCATGTTAATTAGATACATACATACATACACACATACGTACATACATACATACATACATACAGAGAGAGATCAGTAAAAACTACAGTGATAGATACAAAAGAATGTATATCTATCAGTATATATGCATATCGGTTTACACACACCCATGTAGAGGTACGTATAAAGAAAGAGACAGAGTGAGATAAAGAAAGATTTATCAAAACTTTAGAGCGTACGTCCTATGAATGATTTTCAGATGATTCCATATTTCATTTTAGTAGGGTCTTGTATTGATCCAGTTCACTGACTTAATTTGTGACCGTGACTTTATCTACCTATAGTTTACTATTACTCTGTAGCAGTCGAGTTTGAATTGCGATTAATGGGTACCTCGAAGTCAGTCAAAAATAAGTTTTGAAAGATTTACAGCAAAGAAATAAAAAAGATTAGGTAAAGAAAACAATGAGACTAAAGAAACTATATATAGGAAAGGCGCATAATGCTATATTTCAAGTCGAAGGATTTAAACAGAATTAGAAGTACTAATGGCGACTGCGGCCTCCAGTCAAAACACATATTTAACCTTTAAGTCTTAATTTACATAAATAAATCTAAAAGGGAATAGTATTTTCTAAAAGGAAAACAAATACCGAGATGTCAAGGTGCGTTCTAACCAAATTATTTGACATACCCATTGACGTTTTTATTCTATGTCATGTATTAATTGGATCTTTTTAAAATAAATACAACGGCACCGAAGAAACTGTGTACCAAATGTCTCAATAACCTTACTGGTCTTCATTTAAAGTAGTATTGTATCTTTTCCCTTAAAAAAAACGTTTACATTTCCAAAACAAAAGCCATTTTAGCTTTTTCGAGGAAGGTACACATCTCATACGCACGTATATAAATTTGCATTGACTCTATTTCATGAGACAATTAATTATGACAAATATATAAGATATCTAACTACGTGAAATATGAGGCCATTCATGTCCCCCAATCCCACCCCAATATGTACAACAAAACTGTACAACCAAGGTTCTCTTCCAGAACTGACAGCTCTTACATGAGAATTTACTACAAAATGTCTGTAGGATTCTGTCTACCCATATAAACACAAAACGGAAGTATTGGTCCATATTCACAAGCTTGTATGCATATCATGCCGTTTGATGTTTAAGAACCATTTGGAAAAATGCGGAAACAAATTTCCTCTATATACTCTCCGGATAAATATACCCACATCATACTACATATTATACTGCCATCTTGCTAGTTTTCTCAGATTTTACAATACAATAAATAAGTCACAGAACTGTTTTGATATTTTATATTGTTGAGACATTTGAATTTGTTCATTCTTCATTTCTGTCTGTTTATATTGTTACGTATATGTAATTTAACTACTTGTTTGTTAGTTTTAAAAAAATTGTTATTTTTATTTTATTCCATTACATGTTATTGTAATGATAACTTTATTCACTGGATTTGACATTTTTCCAGAAAATTCAGTTCAGTTCTGCTTGACTGTAAACAAGCCAGTAGCTTGTTTACATTGTATCAATCGATGACCTAGATTCACTTTCTGGTAAACAACTTTTTAAAATTTTTTAAAATTCATTCTCAGTGAAGAAATCACTAATTTCAGTCAAGGTCATATCTGGCCTACGTGTGAAATAACATGTGTCAATTAGGATTTTCCAGAGGATTGACCCTCATCCGGGTTTTGTTTTGCGTACCAGTTGGGCTTATTAACACATGTTATTATAGTTTTAGTCAGTTTTAATTAATACCTTCGGAGCTGAAAGGTATTTTGTTGTTGCTAGTTTGATTAGAATTTTTCTATTTTTCGGAATTAATAATTTATTTTCCCTGGAACCACTTGTGCTCATTCAAATTCTTGGACAAAGACATTTATTGGAAATTATTCGGAATTCTAAAGTCGGATTATTATTCTTGGTGATTCAACACGGAACTGTTGACATGTCAACACCAAACAGGTTATAGAAGACGTCATCGCCTTCCATCTTGGAACTTCATCGGGATTCGAACTGTGATTCACTTAGGACATTTTATTGCTAGGACTTATATTCATTAATTCTAGGACTAATTTTGGATTAGATTCATAAACCGTAATTCCTTTTTCATATTTTTACCTTGTTTTTCTAGGGAAATAAATTATTTGTTAAATTTTACAAAGCTTGTTGGCTTCACTCTTTTCTTTCTTACTTTGTACGAACCTAGACACTTATCAATATATATATATATATATATATATATATATATATATATATATATATATATATATATAATATAAGCGTGATAATCGAATGAACAGGATCAAGAGTGTATGTGTACAGAATCTGGTGTTTTATGCATTATTCAGCAGAGATAAGTGGTTCACTTATAGCCCTAAGATAAAATGGGATTATTTCAGGTCATGTAAATAAAAGTAAACAACGGAGCACGACCGTATTAGTCCACGTTACATTTAAATATGATAAATCAAACCGCTTATTCAAAACTAAAAATGAACACATCCGCCGTACGTGAACAATTATGAAGGACATTATATAAAATGTTGATACAAAAATAAGCCAAATAACGATAATCCTCCATATTACATGGATACTTAAATGCGTATATATGCAACATTGAAACCTCTAAAACGCTTTATTGAAATTACATACCATGAACTTTGATCACAGAAAACAAAAATATCTATATGACTTTTGCAGTTATAGACCAGTATGAGGACTCCTGATTCGTGTATTGTAAATGAAATCACACAGCTTCAAATATTCCTCCAGGACTGTCGCTTGTAACTATATTATAGACTGCAGTCGCACTGCATTAAAATATAATTTGTCTTTTACATCATAAGTGAAAACTATGTACTCCATATATATCCACTTGTAGATGGCAAAGACTAGAGCGCGAATGATCTTCAAAGGAATTTGCATTCTCTTATTCGTTCGAAAGTTTTCTTATACTCACTTGTTTGTATAAAACAGGTATCAGATTGTCACAGGGTTTTAATTCAACATAGAAAGTATACTAGAGTCATTTATACCAGGAATCAGTACAAAATGAATAAAGTTAGACTGTCCTTTTGACATTTTCCTACAGATATCCACTACATCGTTTTTTCAATACATATTTTACCATTTTACTGCAATTAAACATTATATGTAAATGGTAGTTATCGCTTGATCGATAGCTTTATTATTATTTGGATCCAAATCGGGCAACATGCATTGTCTGTAAATACCATGTCCCATGCGCATGAGTTACTTTACAATTGTAGAATAAAAACAGTTACAGTTTAATGATGAACCAACATATTGCATATAATTCATATATATGTGCCAAATAGAATGTACAAATTGAGGCTAAAAATGATGAGGAAGATAACGGTCATAAAGAGTCTTCAAAGATGAAGCTTAACTGCACTCAAATTTATAATGGCAAACAGATATGGTTCATTTTAACATGGTGCCAAATTAAAAAATAAACAGATATAAGCGTCTTAATGCAATTATCTGATCAAACAAAAGTAGTCTATTGTTGTATGACTAACCATGCTGCAAACAAATCTATAGGCACTGAATGAACTTGTTGCTGCATTCTTCTCTTGTGATTTGTTTAAAATGCTTTCCTGTATTGTCTTAGTCTATTTCCACATAAACTGACTTGTTACAATCTCACTCATCTCAATCTTGCCTATTGTCATAAATGCTTAAGTCTCAACAAGCCAAAACAGTGCATTGTCGAAAGACGATTTGAGGAAAAGTACTAAGCGGGTTTCCTTTTATCAAGTTTAAAGAAAAACAGTGTAGCAGGGGTGGGGTGGGGTGGGTGTCACCAGGCGGACAAGCTGCGCCGCATAGAAGAAAAGCGAGAAGGAGATTTGGAAAGGTCCTTTGGAGCTCCAGAGCATAGCACAACTCGCCGCCTAGTAACTAAATACCCCGAACTCGTCTGTGAGTGGTATTTCAGCAATCACACACGTTATTAACAAACCCGAGTGATACCGAGGTCGACAGCAGTACCAGTGACAATAACCGTGTCCACCCTGAGTTATGCACGCAAGGCTGACACACTTTTCACAAAAAACAAACGTTGTGCACCACATCATACCTTGCCTACCCAAAGTGATTCACGCAAAGGACCAAAATGCCATGCTTCGATCGAATGACCGAGATACTGAAGCAGTATAACGTCATGCTTGAGGAGGTACTATCAGGTCTGGAGGGAAGCACCGGCGGTGCATGGGACCTAACCACCCAAGGTGTAAAAAGCGGCGCCACCACCCAGACAGCCCACGTCTAAATGCCACCTCTCACCTAGTAGACCTCCATTGCCCAGTCAGTCATCGCCACCGCTAAAGGAGGCGAAGATGGCGACCTGGTCATTCTTCTGTGATCTCCGCAAAAGGAGGGGCGAATTACCAGACTGGAACAACCCAAGATGGTAGGATATGCCACTACTGACATCGGTTTTTTTGAAGCCTCAACTTGAGCCAATACCAGAAGACTCAACGGGGATACGAAAGCTGCCAGGATAGCTAAAGACTTTGATCATGTGGCCACGCCTTCTCCAATCTCCACCAGACCATCCCCTCCCCGGAATACAAGCGAAACTGCCACCAATCGTTACAAAGGCGCGTCTAACCGGGAAATCCGGAGTTAACAAAACTGTGGAGGACTAACTAGCCACATCCAGAATGACTACTCCCTGAAAGCGGACCTATCATATCTGCTCAAAGCCATGAGCTCTCCCACCATGGTATTGTATTCATCCTTAAACAGGAGACTGGGAAGGGGGTCAAATTTAACTTCATTCTTAGAACCATGCTAGAGAAGGCCACGATGGAAATGACCGTCATGTTGATGCTCGTGTTCATATGAAACAAGAGAGACGAGTGGCGAATCATCCGACGATCTAGAGGGCCTGGTCACGACCGCCGCGGCCGATTGGAGAAGTTCACGGGACAGGATTCAGGCTGGTGGCTAGTGAAGTGTGAGGCGAAAGAGCTGCACATTTGTACTACCGGCCCGTCTAAGGCCAGAGTAGTATCTCCACGTCCTCGTGGATCTTCAAAAAGCCATAACAAATGTATTAGACAACCGCTATCTGGAACGGACCGTCCTGTTCGCCACACGTCATAAGACCATCCGGAGCGCGCCACCACGTACAGCCGGTACCAAGGCAAGCTACAGTTTGGTAAGATTAAGTTTTCAATCTAGGTTTCTGACATAACCATATCTGAAAACCTTAACCCTACCATGCCCCCTAAACGTGTTTGACTGGGACAGGGCGTTGTTCCCCATCCGCGTTTCTGAAAAGGCCCTTAGTAATACCGTCAAAATAATGCTAATAAAAGACGTCAAAAGGAAGTACTATGTGCGGATTAAAGACCTTTCCCACGACGCGTATAGCTTCAAAGTGCGAGCTTCTAAAATACGTTTGCTACCGAAACTTCAGCGACTACTCCAGGCCCGACCTGCTCGAGTCCCACGCACTAAACTTATGAGGCACAGGCGCGAAACCACAGAAGACCCTGCTACCAGAGACCGGAAAGAACAAAGTGTACTTCAAACATCTTTCCTCCGGATGCTAGTGCCATACATAATCTAAGCGGACTTCGAGGCCCTAAACGTGTCTGTGGAAAGGCCCAATAGCGACCATCCTGAAATCGATACCCAGAAAACCCCCAATGAATCATTGGCAGCCAGTACTATGTAGTGGTATGCTGCGAAGATATCATGCTGAGGAAGAGGTGAAGTAGCCAACTTCATCCTGAGCCAAGAGGCCAAAATGGTAGGAGCCCGCTAAGTGTTAGCAAATCCGCGCCAGATGGCCATCACGTCCAAAACCACGAAGGAGCATGCCAAATCTGCCCAAAACTCTTAGGAAATGACCAGTTGTGAGATCACTGCCATATCACCGGCCAATACCGAGGGGTCGCTCACAACATCTCTAACCACCAGCTTTCAATATTTCCGAAAGACAACATGGTGAACATTTTATTACATAACCGGCGAGATTACGACGGCCACCTGTTGACAAAGTCTCTAGGAACATCAACGCCATCTCCAACAAAATGGAAAAGTATATAATGTTCTCCCTGTGCCACCTCCAGTTCATCATCGAGCCTCCAGTTCCTCAACATGGCAAAATGGCAGCCAACATCCCATAGGAGACTATCCGTGTGAACATCTGGTTCACCGAACACGACGTACCCCTATGGACCGCTCGGACCGGTTCAATAAGTCAAATCTGCCCCCCGTCAAGGCTTTTTATGGGGGCCTATCGCAAACGTGCATCTCATGCAAGGATTACCAGCACGCTCAGCACGTATGGATTGATGTCGGCTGTAAAATGATGGAAGACTACCACAAACCTCTACGTCCAAAATGGACATCTTCCTTCTGGCCGACGCCTTTGAGGCCCTCCGCGCCACTGCGATGAAAACATGTGGCCCTGTCCCGTCCAATACTACTGCCTACCCAGCATAACAATGGTCATTAGGCGGCACGAGAAGGCCAGCCAATTTCATCAGCAAGATTACCTACTTTGACCCCTACCAGATGTATGGATCGGACATGATGCAATGCCCGCCAACAGGTGAATTCCGCTGCATTAACCCCGAACTGGCAGAAGAGCGACTAGGCTATCTGAATTAAGACGAGCCAAAGGGGATAACTTCTCGATGTTGAATAAAATACCCAGAAGAGCTACACGATGCAAAGGCACAATCAGATTCGTATCCTTGCTGAGGGTATGTTGAATTCTATCGCAGGCCTGGTCTCACGCACCCTCAGGAATGCCCTCCGGTCCAAGGACAGGTTCTCTCGTTTTCGACATGATGAATAATTTACACGACCCTCAAGAATGACGTTCGGGTACCCGCCAAAATGATGTATGTCGGGTGGCCATCAGTGATGCCAAAAAATAGCTCTGCTGGTACAGGGCCAGTTTGAGGGCCCCGCAGAACTCGTCAAAAGGCTCACAGAGTGGCTGGTGGACGTGACCCGGAAGTGGTAGAATAGTGGTTTGACTTCATTCTGAAATTTTTGCGACTAGCAACAGGGGCTATGAAAAGGTGGGCCGGAAGTCATAGTCCTCTCCGTTGCCGTTTTGCTCGCCCTCGTCCGTGAAGTACTATTGCCGCCCGCTCTTTGATGCATCACCCGCAGGCTGCAGCTCACTGTATATCCTCGCACTCCTCGTCTATGCCCGCACCCAGACATCTCGAACGCCATAACCCGCATGAAAGGTTGTCTCTGGCACAAACTCGTACTCCTCAAGGCACGACCCATTAATGAGCACCCTTGTTCTCCTAAAGCATTGGCTCGGACACTACCGTGTATGCCCAATGCACGGTTCTGAACCCCACATCATCATCGCCGCCTTGCTCCTCTGTACTCCTGCTACGTAGTGGTTTACCGCCCGATTAAAGTAGGCCTGGAACAACAGATCCTAGCCCTCTGTCAATGGTCGGCAGCATGTGCAGCTGCGCTTTGGAGCAGTCAATTCGTACAGCATGGTGGTTGCCCATTACCCCCTATTGCGCGCCTTTAATTGGGATCGTCTGGCGCATGGGGTCGGGCTTTGACTTCGTGGGACGTTCTTTTTGCTGATTGATTTTTGGCATATGATCGAAATACCGATCCGTTTTTGGATCCTGCCGCTGTTCGATGTTGCTAGTCATCAAATGTTGATGCAGGCTACAGTAATACCGCTATTCTACCACTACTTTATTTCATATTAGATGTATAGATATGTGAAAAACTCGTGGTTTGTCCCTTCAATAGCTAAAACAGCATTGAGTGTGCCAGGATTGTGTGAAAGGGAACTTGAAGTGGGGTTCATGTCTTTTGGCAGCACCATGTTTCCTGTGATAAATTCCTTTTCTCAGATTGTTTAGGGGTACAGTTCTTTGATCACGACAATTAAAAAGTACTGTTATACTCCTGTACTAGCACAAGTAGCAAAGACTGTGAAGAGTTTTGGGCATTTTTATACACTACATCTCCAAGCATTAAAGACGGCTTGCACTTGAAGTAAGGAAGAGGGATAATATCATTATGACTGAACAAAAGGATTTGGCACAATGACCATAATTAACTAAGTTCTAGACCCCGTACTTTGACTGACCTTAGAGATGGACTTCTTTGTGTGATATGGAAAAGGTCAAAAGGTCCAGGTTATTGTGCCTTAAAGATAAAGGGTTTTCCAGAATAAATGTTTTATGAGCAAGTCCCTTGAACAAGCTGCATGGTTGACTTATATCAAGGTAAAATAAGAAGCCTATGGATTCTGAGCTCCAGAGGTAAGAGGCTAATATCAGTTTAATGCTACTAAGAAAATAATGGTTTCTGTACAGTAACTCATCTTCAAGACTGTATGACACATGTCCAGATCGCTGAGACTCTTTACTCAATGAAGTTCAGAGCCAATAATGCCCTACTAGTGCCTACAGAGAGCACCATTAAGCATGGGATGGTCACTGAATGTAATGTTAACAGTAGCACGCTTGTCTGGATATATTTTTAAAGTACGTCATATTCACCAAAGTATTTAACTGTCCTACAACAATTAAACGATGATCTGGCAGTACTTAAAAAATATAACCAAAGTGTACTGACATATATAAATTATAAATTTAATGTGAATACACAAATGTTGCTGATTCAGGATGAATTGTAGGTAAGTAATTTTAGTCCAATCTGATGGATTCATTTCTTTACAGAAAATGTGCAGAAAGAATGCTTAATATTTGAAAATACACATTATTTCCAGAGTTATAATGAAAGTAATATGTAAACAAAATGCTTGCAATTTTGCACGTCATACATTTTTTAAGCAGCTAAACTTCATTTACAAAAATGAACATGTATACAGTGAACCTGCAGAATAAACTGTACACAATGAAATCAGTTTACATATCTAAATTTAAGTATATTACTCCATGCATTGTCTATTTTGATAAAAGTTACAGAATTATATAAAGTAATGGCAAGTACTATTTGTATTTGCTTCTTTGGAAGAATCAGAATATTACCACGTGATATTTATTTTTCCAACAAGGTATTAACACAAATTGTGCTAGTCAGTACAGTGTGTTTAAAACTGATATCAGATCCATAAAAAATCATGATCCAATTCTATAATTACACTATTAGAAATATAAAAGTCTCAACCATTAAATGATACGAAAATGTCATATTATCTTTTTAAGCCACAGTGTTGTTTTTTTCATGGACCAGTTTGTATATACCCCAATATTGTGAAAGAAATATAATAGTTAAGATTTTTAAAAATTTGCTCATTCTTAACAAACATGAGAAAAAATTAGTTGCAACACTGTTGCTATAATGACCATGTAGTCGCTATGGATACCATCTTGGATACCTGCTCTGTAGAGTATGTCTGATTGAAAATGCCCAACTGATCCAATAAAAACTAAACCTAAGATACTGAGTCCTATAAAAAGTTATAACTGATATATTGTGGCATTAGGGACAAGATATATAATGATTACTGCAGATAAAAGAATTTCAGGGTTACTCAAATGTAATGAGACAACTAGATCAGAAGCATGAAGAAATGCACAAAGACTTCTAAAGGCACACTGTATATGAATCTATTGTACAACTGTAATGAGATAAATCAAGACATCTTCATGCTTTTAGGAATATGCATATATGTCATGATATTGCAAACAATAGCATTGTACATTTTATGGCACTAACATGATGAATGTGTTAAATTAGTAAATACTAAGTGAACCAAAAATGTGAAATAAAATGTTTTGCAGCATTCTACAAAGTCTGTTTGTAATTACTGTGTACCTAATAGCTTCTAACATGATTGATACCATGACCCTTGAGAGTTTTGTTGTGTATCTGATATTATAGTGTATTCCCTACGCCTACAACAAGCACATGCTTAAGGGCATCAACTGTTATAAATTCTTCTTTTGTATGATGAAAATAGACAAGCAACAATTGAAAAGCACAATCAATTTTAATAGTGATGTACAATTTGAAATGACTGCTAAACATTCAGTACATGATCACTGTGCATGAGTAATTAAATGGAATATTTCTCACATGTAGAATCCAGTGTGTGCATACAATCAGCATATATACTATTTTTTTAAAAATGTCACTTATATGAAGTACCAAAGAATACCAATTCCACTAGCTGTCCATCATAACCTACTTGATAATTTAAAGTTCACATCTGACATTAAGAAAGTTTGTCTTAAACTTTTGGAAATTTTACAGATGCATCATTAGCCACACATCTGGAATACTACATGTAACATGCCTATCAATGTACTTAATCATTACACATCTGGAATACTACATGTAACATGCCTATCAATGTACTTAATCATTACACATCTGAATACTATATATGTCACATGCATATCAATATGCCTTATCATTAGACGAGTGGAATACTACATGCTACATGTATGATCAATGTGCTCAATCATTACAAATGTGGAATATTACTTGTTACATGCATATCAATATGCTCAATCACTAGACAACCGGAATACTAAAAGTAACATTCATGTCACTGAGCGTAATCATTACACATCTGGAATACTACATGTAACATGCATATCAATGTGTTTAATCATTACCCATCTGCAATACTACAAGTAACATGCATATCAATATGCCTTATCATTAGATGAGTGGAATACTACATGCTACATGTATGGTCAATGTGCTCAGTCATTACAAATGTGGAACATTACTTGTTACATGCATATCAATATGCTCAATCACTAGACATCTGGAATACTAAAAGTAACATGCATGTCAATGAGCTTAATCATTACCCATCTGGAATACTACATGCAACATGCATATCAATATACCTTATCATTAGACGAGTGGAATACTACATGCTACATGTATGATCAATGTGCTCAGTCATTACAAATGTGGAATATTACTTGTTACATGCATATCAATATGCTCTATCACTAGACATCCGGAATACTAAAAGTAACATGCATGTCAATGAGCTTAATCATTATGCATCTGGAATACTACATGTAACATGCATATCAATGTGTTTATTCATTACCCATCTGGAATACTACATGTAACATGCATATCAAGGAGTTTATTCATTACCCATCTGGAATACTACATGTAACATGCATATCAATGAGTTTATTCATTACCCATCTGGAATACTACATGTAACATGCATATCAAGGAGATTATTCACTACCCATCTGGAATACAACATGTAACATGCATATCAAGGAGTTTATTCATTACCCATCTGGAATACTACATGTAACATGCATATCAAAGAGTTTATTCATTACCCATCTGGAATACTACATGTAACATGCATATCAATGTGTTTAATCATTACCCATCTGGAATGCTACAAGTAACATGTATATTAATATGCTCAATCATTAGACATAAAGAATACTACATGTAACATGTATATTAATGTGCTTAATCATAATGCATCTGGATGTAACATTCATATCAATGAGCCTAATCATTATGCATCAGGAATACTACCTGTAACATGCAATATCGATGTGTTTAACCATTACCAATCTGGAATACATGTAACATGCATACCAATATGCTTAATCATTTCACTTCTGGGTGTAACATTCATATCAATGAGCTTTATTATTATGCATCTGGAATACTACATGTTTCAGGCATATCAATAACCTTAATCATTACATATCTGGAATACTACATGTAACATGCATATCAATGTGCTTAATCATTATGCATTGGAATACTGCATGTAACATGGATGATCAATGTGCTTAATCATTACACATGTCAAATACTATATGTAATATTCATCTCAATATGCTTAATTATTACACATCTGGAATACTACATGTTACATGTATATGAATATGCTTAGTCATTACACATCTGGAATACTACATGTTACATGTATATGAATATGCTTATATAATCTGTATTTTAAGTACCATTTATAATAAGTAAAAAGATACAAATTACACTAACTGTAAATGAGAACCTACTTGAAGATTTACTTCATATTTCACATTAAGAAGGTTTATATTCAAGTTTCAGAATATTTGAAGATGCAAATGGAGTTACATATCTTGACTGTTGTATGCTGTGGACATTATTTATAAGCTTAATTATTCCACATGAAATAGAGGTCTAATGGGAAATATTTCATGTATGCAGAATCAAGTGTGTGCATGTAGTCAGCATCTCTACTCTGTTTTAAAAGCATCATTTATACAGCATATTAGTGGATTAATTTCAAATTAGATATCCACAGAGTCAAAGCTGATTGTATTTATTTCAACATCCACTGTGACATATACTGTCAGAATCATTCATTATTGCATATAAATCATTCATATACTTGTTATCATTTGTACAAACTACAGGTTATCAATCACGCTAGATAATTATCCACTAACTATACATGTACTTCATAGCCTCCTTCAATGAAAATATTTTCCAGTCTGTCATATGCTTTAAAATTTTTTTGAAGACACATCATTAGTCACAAATCCATATTATTATACATAATCTGTATACATAATTAATATTCCTTCATAATAATTGTGCAGAATCCAGTGTAAACACAATACACTTCATGTTATTTTAAAATTAATGTTAAAATATTTTTGAATAATTTTTTTAATCCCAAATTATATAAATTAGTTATGACGGGATCAATTTGTTGTGAAGTTTCAAATTTCATTTCACATTCACCAAGCTGGTCTCAAATATTAATCAATTTTCATACCAACAGTCACACATCTGGCTTAATATACATTACATTTATGTCATAGAACAATATAATAAAATATATCAATTAGAAATTGTTATACTAAAATACCATATACATGTATATTTATATAGATCACTCACATACCAAATATGCATTGTGCATAAAATTAAATAATTTTTCTTTCCATTCAGTTCAGAATACAGCGGTCCCACTCTTATACAATCACCCCTTCTGGACCGGAAAAATTGCCATATAGGATGGGGTGGCCTTTCCAGAGGAAGACTACATTTGTGACAAGTATGTGTATGTAGTAAGAAATCTATAAATAACTTCAAAACATTTAATATTTTCATTTAAAAGTAGCATTAACTATTAAAAGGTTCTTCTTGTCTTAAGAACTGACTAATTTCAAGTTCACATACATTAATAGCTCTTACTCTTTAAGCTTGAAATGCGAGTAGGGTATTGTTGACATGCGCATGGCAAAACCATTCATAAACTTCATTTAAATCTTGGTACATACATTGCTTGGCATTTAAAATAATTCTCTTTCCATTTACTCCATTTTCTCACTGCCGCAGAATATTCTCCTTATCTGTTACCATGTTGTATATCTGAGTCTTCCCAACATAAATTTGTTTGGCAAAGACTCTTTAACTCTCCCCAATGGTGTCAAGTCAAATAACTTATTTTTTCTTCTCTATTATCAATTCTTCGTTTATGTGATGACATCATGATAAAATTTTGAAACAATTTATTTCTATGTTGCTAATTGTTCAGTACTGCAACTTCATTATGCAGACAAAGCTTTTGCAGAGTTGACAAAATGCCTTGCTTATAAAGGAATTGATACATTTACTGTAACGTGGGTTTTTGGATTTTGTCTGGTACCCTTTTTGTTTCAAGGTTAATTTCTCTCTGTGTGTTAATCGACAAAATCTTTATTTAGCCTATGCTGACAATGTTATGATCTTGAAAATTATGTACAGATGTAATCATCAAAGAAAAAAACTCAATCACTGCATGAAGCCCAAAACTCTGTCACAACATTGTTGATCCCATTTCCTGTAAACATCTGCATTAATGATATAATATTGACCTTAGTGGTACCTGTACTTTAGCCAATACTTCTTTCAGTAGCAAAAACCTGACATTGCGGAAACAGACATCGGTAACAATAATCAGATTATTTACCATACTGTATGAATTAAATATTGGTTCTGGACACATATTAAAATAAAATGGGGCCACTGGTGAAGGGTAAATTTTACATTTTTGCACAATATGCTGGCTGCTGGTCACATTGGGGAGGGGGGCCCTTCTTGAGGGGTACTTGTGAAAACAAACTCGTTGGTGCCAAAGGATTCTGGCCATAAAAAGTTAGTGGCCACTGGTCAAGGGGGCCGTTCATGAGGGGAACCACTGTATCTAAGTCTAGTTACCTAAATCTGACAGAGAGTGAATGATGTGCCCTGTGCTGACAGTGTATAATACCTCTGACTTGCACATTAAGCTATCATCTTCAAAATCTTCATCTACTTGCTCACATAAAAATGTAAAGTGCATAAGATGAGATTTACATGTGGCCATTATTATGTTTGTAAAAGAAATTGACAGAAAATTAATATTTAGATTGAATGAATGGGAATTACAGTCATGAGTATCAGTTCTTCCGATGTACACAAATGTACTTTAAATCAACTAAGAACTTCCCAATGTTCAAAACTACAGTTGTCCCATACTAAAAGCATTTGAGTATATTGCTGTCCTCTTATAAAGCAAGTAACTTTTATGGTCCAGTCACATGAACATGCATAAGTGCTCTTTTTATAAGTCCTCAGATGAGTTAAAGTAACATTGGCCGTGTCCTATACAGATTGTTCCATTACTAAAGCATCAACTGTAAGGAATTTCATTAAATAGTTAAAATGGCACTGAAAAATTAAAACAATGATCAGCATATTTTGTTGTTGTTTTAAAGCAGGTGAAAATTTACTCATATCTAAACCAGTTAATTTAATGCTTGTCGTACATTTTTCTATGTGCAGTATAATTGACAGTGCGGTCATTATGTTCATCTAATGTTACTGTCAGGACCAACAAGGGGGGGGGGAACCAGGGATATATCCCCGGGGCCCAGGTCCGTAAGTAAGAACTGAATATTCTGATTAGTTAATTGACTTACACTTTTTAGTATGATTTAGCCATGAAATATATTGATTGATAGACAATAATAAGCACCTGCTTGTTTTTTTTTTGCACAGTTAATTTTTGTTGATAAAGTGTTACCACCCATACTGGACAGAGGCATTTAATTGTAGTCCAGGCTTGTGGAATGTGAGTCAGGGCTTGTGTTTTTTTTCACAGTCACCAGCCCTGGGCCTACGTCTAAAAAAATTTTCTTTCAGAGCACTGGAAAGGGAAAATCCCTACTGATGCTTTTTTTGAATTAATGTGTACCTGATTCAGGGCTCTCTAGTATCTCACATCTTTCTGACTCAGAGTCTGATTTTAAACCAAGCAAGGCCATCTTTTTGTCGGCTTGGAGCTTTTCTATTGGATATCCTGGCTGTGACTTTACATAGAATGTGTCTGATTCTTTAACTTTTAAGTTAACACCAGGTGCCATCTTGTCCTTGCCTTTGATATTCGGAGATACCCAAAAAGGTTTTTCAAACAGTTCTTTTAAGTCCATCTTCCGGTCGACTTTTAGTTTATCTTTTTGATAATGTGGATGCGACATTAGAGAGAATATATCTGAGTGTTTATCTTCTGAGTGAACACCAGGTGCCATCTTGACCTTGTCTTTGATATTTCGAGATGGTGGAAGAGAAGTTTCAAACTGAACTCCTTCCTTCAACAGTATTTCAGAGATATCTTCTCTTTCATTACAAGTGACCCATCGAATAGCCTGTAATGCTGAGTAACTTTCAGGATTCCAATTTTTATTGTCTTTCAAATGCTGCAAAACCTTAAGAATGGAACTTATTGATGCTTTCTGAACCACTTGAATAAAATTGTGCATGTCTAATGTAATTCCCTCTTTAATCAGTAGTTTACAAATCTCATTTTTCTCACAAATGAATGCCTCCTGTAATGCAACTGAACCATATAAATCCCCAAAGTTCCAACTGTGTGTGCTTCTCAAATACTGCACCACCTTAACAATGGCACATTCTGGAGCTCTTGTCACCACCTCTGGTAGGCTCCTCATACTTAAAGTGACTCCGTTTTCAATTAGTAATTTACATACATCATCCTTTTCCGAAATAAAGGCCCATTCTAGTGCTTCTGATGCAACTCCATCCTGCTCATACCACATATTCATGTCCTTCAGATACTGAATACATTTTTTGATAGTAATGAGTGGTGCTTTCTTGACAATGCCAGGCAAGTTATACCTTGTTAATGTGACTCCATCCTTGATCAAAAGGTCATACAGGTCTTCCTCTCCATTGATAATGGCCCTTTGTAATAGTTCAGATGTACTAACAGAATTAAGGTCCCATTCATTCTTTTCTTTCATGTGTTTAATAGCTTCAATGACCATGCTCTTGCTTCCTTTCTTCCAAAATGTTTTAAGTCTATATCGATCCAGTTTGACTCCATCTTGGATCAAGATCTCACAGATATCATTTTTTTCATAAAGAAAGGCCCACAATAATATCATCCTGAGCAAAACAGAGCTCCCTCTATCAAATTCTTGCAAATATCCGATAAGTCTGATAATTCTAGTCACTGATCCATTCTTTACTATTAGTAATATCTGTTCACAGTTCAAGTAGATTTTGTTCTTCATCATCAGCTCACAAATTTCATTCTTTCCATAAACAAGAGCCCACTGCAGAGCTCTGCCTGCTTCCACGCTGTAATAATTCCATGTCTGTGTGTCTTTCTGATGTTGAATCACTCTGGATATGAAACTCTCTGATGATCCTATCTGTACTATCTGACAAAAATCAAACATACCAATTTTGACTCCTTCCTGAATCAACAAGTCACAGAGTGAATACATCTCAGTTTTGCAGGCTGATACAAATAGTTCTGATGCAATTGAATCTTGCGGTTTCCATCCATTATTCTCTTTTAAATGTTGAATGACTTTGAAGACTATAGTATCTTTTGCTTTCTCCACTACTTCAATCAGGTCCAACATATCCAAGAGAATCCCTTTACTGATCAACAACTCACATACATCATTCTGCTCACAAACAAAGGCCCATTTTAGTGCTTCAGATGGTTCTGAAATCGAGGTTGTCAAATTGCCAGTGGCTTGCAGTTTGGAAATCACACCAGTAATAGTGCTGTCTGATACCTGGCATGCAGCTTTTGTCAACTTTACTATGTTTGTTGATTCTTCTGAGAACAAATCTAAAATAAAACAATAAAATCAATACTTCTTTTGCCACAGTTTTTCTCAAATGAACCTTTTTAACAGGCAAACAACATTTATGATCAAACATTATGGAGAACAAATGTGTCATGGAATAAGAGTGATTTAGCAAACAAAACACATTTTCAGGATAAAGACCTACAAAATATTTATAATCTGAAGAAAAAAATGTAATTATTGAGACAATTATCTTCTTAGGAAAATTCAACATCTGAAATAATGTACAAAACATTTAAAAAATCTTGGGGAAAGTTTAAGAAATTAGGAGATCAATAAAGCCTTTACCTTGTAAAAGTACAAATATCATAATGAAATAAAGGGCGATTGTTGCTGACATCAATGCTGCAATTGCTCAATGTCAGATAATGGGAGGGAACCTCGATGGATGGTTGCAACATAAACAGCAGAAATGTGCTTATTACCCATTCCTCCCCCAATAGTGATCCATAATGCTAAACTGGCATTATACACCCATAGTGATGAACAACAACATTACCTTCCACATACCAGTATACCATCTGATAATGTTCAATCATCCACAAATCTGTCCCATAACCCTCAAATATCAGCCATAATTTTTAGTTCCACTTCCCTTACACACACACACACACACAGAGTTTTCAAAGGAATTTATTCAGAAACTTCCTTGTGCACAGTGGCTTATACAATATATTTACTTGCCTGACTATCATGTTGGCACCCCCTCCCCAAATATCAAATGGTCAGTCCTTTATACTTGTGAAACTGTTCATGAGACTGATCCCTCATTCACACTGTTGTTGTGGGGCTAACAACTAATGTGATTTCCAACAAATTCACAATCTGTGGATGTTCAGATGTGGAATTCTGAATAATTTTGGCATACATCTCAGCTTTTTTAATCTATAACTGCAAGTCTGCAGCTTTGCCTCAGGGTGATTTCATTGCAATCTCTAGGGAAGAGTATTCTGGAGCTAACAGTACTTTTGTTTTCTTAACTCTGCAAAATTCTCCACAGTTCTTGATCAAAGATGGGAACAGAAATGAAGATAGATGCAGCAGTTTCAAGTTTTGCTACTAGTTCGTGTAATACTGTCAATATATCACAAATACTGAAAACTGACTCCATATATCAATAGAATCAATGGCAACCATCTCGTTGAACTCCATGGATTACAATTTAATGTAATTATCTCATTTCATTTAGGGTGAAAAACTATACAGTATTTGAAGCTTTTATAAATTCATGATACCCTACCTTAGCTTAATTTTCAAGCAATCACATAGGTACCACTAGATATATTTAACCAGTGATGCATTAACAAGTCAGCATTATTCATGCAGCACAAGTGAATGCTAATTATAGATTACAATTGAAATACAGGAACAGAAATAATACTGTTACCCATTAATAGATTATGTACTTTGCTATGACAAAAATTATATAGTTTTTAATATGATTTTTCATAAGGTGGTGAGACCTACAAACAGGGTGCTGAATAATAATAATTTACCAGTCTTTCAAAACTTCATAATGAAAATATCATATTTGTTTGGTACACTCACTGGATTCTGTCAGGCAAATCAAACAGCAATTCATCTTAAGAAGTCAACTCATTTTGAATATGGGAGGGACCTGTTCATGATTTGGAGGGTCCCTGTGCATCAGGCTATCCATTATTGTTAACTATATACACATATAATCTAAATTTAAAGCAGATTTTCCACATCTATTACTTTTCAAGATTTCATCAACCTGAATCATGTACAATATCACAATATTAATCAAAGCTTATGATTTTTGTCATCTACATTGTGTCTTCCTATATGCTGACAAAACAGTTGGCTTATAAAAAAGAATTTAACAAAATTTAAATAAAAGTCACATCAAAAACATGGCCAGAAGAAAATATGTCAACCATTTTATTCCAGTCAGACATTTTGTCCAGTACTTCAAATGATGCCCATCGATGGATGAAAGATGGACTTATAACACTTCATTTACCATCTCTATCACGAAAACAAAAATTTACTTTCTCATGACTTTATCTCAAACAGATATGTAAATCCTCATTTAATATAAACATCCTCTAAACTCTATGCTAACAACAACAACAAATAAAACTAAGGGAATTGGTCAATTGATAGCATGCATGTGAAATGGGGTGGGGGTATATCTGTAACATGGATTCCACCCTATATACAAGAGTGGTTTAAATGTTAACTTATAGGAGTATAATAACTCACCTCTGTTTACAGAAGAATGTGGACATAAACCACCCTCCAAAGTGAAAGAACATTAGCCAACCACAGCATGTTTACGCCATAAAATAACAGCTCTTATCATGTGATACAATTCCGAATTTGTCTGTGTCTACTATACTGTTTCTAATCGAATAATGCAAATATCCACTGACACAAATACATTACTGTAAATCTAGAATATAATTTGCATCCATAATCATCCCATCACATATCCAACAATCTGATTGCTTAGAAGTGAAAGTGAGAGTGACACACTCTCGCTGTTTAACATTTCTCTATGTGACATCATACTAAACTTGCATATACATTCTGTGTTGAGCAATTATGTTGTTTGAGTCAAATATTCTGTTTATTCAGAAGGACAGTTGCTCTTTGAATTATAATTGGTTAAAATTAAACAAGTTTACAAGTTATAGAAAAGCACACAAAAAAATTTCAGGGATTATTTTTTATGCACAACAAATGAAGGTTGCTGCATCTGAGTCAAAATGAATGAAATTATTTCTTCTTCTTTCACTCCTATTTACCATTCAAATATGTGATAAACAGAATCTCAAATGGGCAATGATTTAATATTAAATTTATGAAAATCGTTGAATAATGTCCAGGTTTTGCTCACCAAGGCTAGCAAAAGCTGGACATTATTCAACTCATTTCATAAATTCAATATTAAATCATTACCCATTTGAGATCCTCTATTTCTGTTTACTTGAAGAAATGAGTGTTCATCTCTGAGTGTTTATCTGGATCACTTTGTGTTGGTCCATTTCTCTATAGCTCTGTTTGTAAAGGTGTACCAGTATGTTGGTCTGTCTCTTTGTGTTTGTCTTTCAGATCAAGCTTATGTCCTTAAGATTTAACCATTATCCTTATGTATCATTTATCTAGCTTTGTGGCTGATTCAATTTCCATTGGGCCACATAATAATCCATGTTAACTTTCCATAGGTTCTCACACAAACTCAATATTAAATTTCCACTGTCCATAGTGAACAATTATCTTAAATACCAATTCATCTCATAGTGACCTATAATGTTAATAATGTTAAATCCCCATATGAATCATGACTCTTTCCCTCCATAGTGATCTATAATTCTAAATTTACATAGGCTTCATATAGTGACACATTGTGTTAAATTCCATAAACCCTCATCCAGTTGCATAATGTTAAATTTCCATAGCTCCCATACAGTATCATCCTAAGGTTAAAGTTCCATAAACTTCCTAAGTGTATTACATGCCTTGGAGTTCTTCAACTGGAATTACATACAGTGTCAATCAATGCTTAGGATGTGTCAGTGAAAATGACAAATACGTCTTAATGTGCATGATTTGTGTCAGGGCTGTTCCATTTAAACATACATGGTACCCAGTGAAGGCAGTTTTTAATAATATATGCCAGGATACTTTGATTTCATAGAGTTCATATTAAAATGATAAGAAAATTCTAAATTGCATATATGGATGAGTACCCCACATCAAAAGTGCCTTCCCTGAGTCCCCGGTATGTTTTACTGGAACAGCCCTCACCCAATATGCTGGCAAAACAGTTGGCATTTGACAAAGAATGAAGGTCATATCAGAAACATGATCAACATAAAATACGCCAACCACTTTATCTCATCCAGAGAGTCCTTCCAAATGCTGCCCATCATTTATAATCAAACAGACTGATAATGACCGTGACCATACAAAGAAACACTGGATGCATGAAACATGAGAGTACATGGCAAATATGGCTTGAATGAAATGTTTTATTCAAAAATATTCTGTTTAACCTGTTGTAAATCAGTTTCTTATCAATCAGTTTGCTCAGCCTCACCTTCCTGTTGCAACTATTGATGATGATGACGACGATGATGATGATTAATACATATTTCCAGCACATGCTTTTGTGTATTGTAAAGATAAAAACTGGAATTAAAAAATAATGAGGAACTTTAATGAAAGCATCCACCTTCTGAATGCATTATTTCCAAAATTTAATTCAGGAATCAATGTTTGACCCATACCCAAATCTTTATGTTGTTGTTGTTGTTGTTGTGGGGCATAACGCCATTTTTCAGCACACGATAGGCTATACATGGCGGCCAGTATTAATGGTGGAGGAAGAAACCAGGAAATCCACGGAAAGAACCACCGACCCACGAGAAGCTACTGGCAAGCTTTCTCACATATCCACATTCGCCGAATCCGAGACTCGACCCAAATCTTTAAAACAATATTTACCAAAGTAAATATTTCTCTTTAGATGAATCATTATTATTATTTTCTATTTTCAGAATCCTACTTTAACAGCCCCATGACACACATTTCCTTTACTGTATTCTCTAACATAAAGTCTACTGGGATATATTTTGCTCACTGCTAACTTGTCTTGGCAGTGACTTCCCATAGGCATTGTGTGCATACTATAGTCTCTAGACTGAAATTAAGTCAAAACAAATTGGTTCTCTATATGAGAAACATGTATGGATTACATCAATTTGGACCATAATTTATCAATGTTGTCATTTCTAAGAACACAAAACAGACATACACACAACTCATTTAAAGGTTTTTGTCATCTATTTCTAATATTTCACTCACATAATGGACTGATCTATAAATCCATGGATACAGATTCTGCCACAGTAACTCTCTACATAACAACTGGTAAAATTCATGTACAAGGGCCAGACTATACAGAATGGGTAAATTATTTTATCAACACTTGTAAGCAAATGGTAGATAACCACCAGTTTGAAATTAATTACCTCTCAGCCAAGGGCTTCAACACCCATCCCTGAAGCCCACAGATCTCAAAATCCAGTCAACAGTAACATAGCTTTGCATGCAGTAAGCCAGATTGCAATCAATGTGGAGGAAACTCCAGGACCCCAGTTTATGATAGGTGCAACAAATTCCTTTGAGTTCCATGGAACCCATAACCAGACTTGCACCTCCATGCAGTTCTCAATAATGATAGTAATCTCCATGCTCAAGTAGAAAGGTTAGAACAGGAACTCTCTGCACTAAAATCAAAGAGTCTACACTGAGCGTTCAAATGGATAAACCAGGTGCAAGTATAGTGTGCCAGGAAACCCAGACAATACAATACACAAACATGTCAAAGGACCAAAACACAAGAGCCTGTCAGGGCACTCAGATCATACCAAAACCAGCTATTAGAAAAAAATCATTGTACACATAAACAGATGGAACCTCACCGATGAAACAAGATGACTCACTTCTACAGGTATTAGATGGGCAGAGCCAAAAATCAGTTAAAGCACATACTGTAAACACTGACCATCATGTGTCTCACTCAACATCAAATCCAAGTACAGAAGGAACTACTCTAAAGACAACCTCCAATTACCCACAGCATGAAGCTAAATTAAATACAAATAATAAATACAGCAGTCACGAAACTTTCAGTCAGTCTAGTCATGGAAATCAAGAAGTCCAAGAAATGCATCTGAATCCCCCACTTGTCAAAATCAGCAACATAATTAAAGACAGATCTCTTCTCATAGGATCATCAATAATCAAACGAGTAAGAAAAAGAGAATTATATAAAACTGATGTAAAACCCACAGAGGTACAACTATTAATACTATTACAGAAAAAATATTGGAAATAGATGTCACTGTATCATACTATAATTCTTCTCATTGGTGGCAATAATTACAGTATTGGCCAATCTTTAAAGGGCATTGAGGATAATTATGAAAGCTTGTTGTATGCCATCAGGTCCAAAAATACAGAGTGTAAAATAATCATCTCAGGTCTACCGCCGAGAAGGGATGTACTTATGACTCCACTAAATGATACCCTAAGTACGTTGTGTGAAAATTTCCGAATACTCTTTGTTCTGCAATACAGGACTTTCTTCAAAGACAATCGAGTGAACCAACAATTATACCAGCGAGACCAAATCCAATTGTCCAAGAGAGGCACTGCCTTGCTTCTTAAGAATATAGACCAGTACATAAGACTTATAAAAGGGGTTAGGCATGAGTCAGAAAACTGCTTGTATAGTGGAGAGCATGGTCATGTAACACAGCGGTGTCTGCATGGAAAACAGATTCTTTGCCATGTTTGCAATCAACTAGGACATAAGCAAAAGTTGTGCACATAACAATAGGTAGAAGGCAATGATGTACAGGCCTATGCAACACATATCCAGCAACAAAATGCATTAGAATATGTGTATACTTTTCAATGTAATAATTATAATTCTCTAAACAGGTTTCAGGCACTATCTGATCTGTGTACAAAGTGCAACTTGTTAACATGTAAACAACTATGTGATACTGTTCATGTTACTTCTCCCTCTGAAGCTCCTCAAGTGTCTAATATATCAGTGTCTTCTTGTACATATGTAAATTAGTCTCATATTGAACATTCTCATATATCCACTACATGTGGTCGTGGTACAACAGATGGATCTTGTATGTTATCTTCTTCATGTGTTTATGTAAATAATCAAGGTGATGAAAAGAAATCTGTCAAGTCTAAAAACAATACATTGCATACTACCTTGTCTGAAAATCAATCCTCTGATCAAAACTGTCATGCCTTTGGCCTCCTCAAAAGAGGTCTGCAAGTAATCAACCTAAATGTACAACACATCCTCCCTAAACTGAATGAGATTAAGTTAATATTACAGCAAACTAGATCAGTCATTATTCTTGGTCTATGTGAAACCTTTCTTTCTGATGATACTGATGATTTGGCTCTCCAAATACAGGGGTTCAACTTTGAAAGAAAAGATAGGGGATCCATGGGGGGTGGGGGTGTTCTTCTCTAAGTAGACAGTTCCATTAGTTACAACAGATGTGTTGATCTAGAGACTATTGGTGTAGAGAGTATCTGGATCGAAGTAACCCTTGCCCAATCAAAGCCAATACTCTTATGTTCAGTTTACAGGCAACCTAGTCTCACAGCTGATTGGATTGATAGATTTGAGGTGCAAATTCAAAAAGCATTACTAAAGGAAACTATCATATTAGGTGATTTTAACATTGACTACATGAAAACTCCACTGTTAACATGGATAAGTGACTTTGAAACTTACAACTTTACTCAATTAATTAACACCCCAACTAGAGTAACAGATAAAAGTGCTACTATTATTGATCATGTTTATACTAATAAACTTGAAAACATAAGTGAAATTAATGTGCCAGTGTACACACTGAGTGACCACTACCCAGTCGGTATAACTAGACATGTTCTGAAATCATCTAAAAATGGTCAACACAGTGAAATACAATACAGGGACTTTAAACAGTTTGATAAGGAAATATTCTTAAATGATTTAGTTTGCAAACCCTTATAACTGATGTCAACACTGCCTTAGAAAAATGGTATCAGATGTTCAATGCAGCCTTAGACAAGCATGCCCCAACACCAAATTACACCCAAGTGGATTACCCCTGAGATCAATGAGACTAGGCACCTGAGAGATAATTTCCACAAGTAAAACGAAATGAAAAGCTATAGAAAGTGGAGGAATAAAGCTAAGCACCTGATAGATAAGGCAAAAGAGAACTACTATAAACAGGCTATTGATGAAAGTAAGAGTACCAAGACACTGTGGAAGCATCTAAAAGAGCTGAACTCACCCAAGAACAGTTGCTTTCCCCTAGACTTAAACAAAATGATTATATAGCAACATCTGTACAAGACATTGTGGAAATGTTCAACAATTTCTTCATAAGCATCTCCAGTAACAGCATTCAGAACCAGACTAACATCCCAATTAAACTTGATGCTCTTCTATCATTTATAAGAGCTAAAATGCCTGATGATAATTATTTTTCAATAGCTAATGTTAGTGAAACTGATGTTTTTGATATGCTAATTAAGTTCAATATTAATAAATCCTCTGGACTGGATGGTACTGGTCCACAAATTCTTAAAATTGCTGCACCAGTAATAACAAAGTCATTAACACATATCATGAACTTAAGTATAATGAGTTGTAATCTTCCAGAAACATTGAAATGTGCAATGGTTACACCTATCTTTAAGAAAGGAGAAAAGGAGGATCCAGGGAATTACAGACCAATATCAATTCTACCTGTATTGTCAAAATTATTTGAGAAGCATGTAACCCTTCAGATCTATAAAATTTTTGAAACATACTCTCTATTTCATAAAGCGCAATCAGGATTTAGAAAGTACTACTCATGCCAAACAGAACTTACCAAATTAATTGATCTTTGGCTGAAGGAAATGGATAATGGACATATGACTGGGATTTTTTCCTTGACTTCAAGAAAGCCTTTGATCTTGTTGATCATGAAATTCTGCTGCAGAAGTTGAACTGTTACCTGTTTGACAATCCTTCTTTAAACTGGTTTAGATCATACCTAAACCAAAAGTCTCAACTAGTAAGCATTGGCAATATTAGTTCTCAAACTCGCACTATTCATTCAAGGGTCCCTCAAGGCTCAGTTTTAGGCCCTCTCCTCTTCCTTATCTATATCAATGATCTACCATTAAATAATGAATCCACAAATACAGATTTGTTTGCAGACGATGTAACCTAGAATACATCAAGTTCTGATACTGAAGTTATCCAAATAAGATTAAACTCAGATCTTATTAGAGTCCAAAACTGGGCACAACAAATTAGGATGGTATTTAATGAAGGTAAAACAAAATGTATGATTTTGGGGACATCACAAAAGCTACACAAGTCAGGGAACCCAGAACTATCTCTTGCAATGAATAATCATCCGTTAGAAAATGTCTAACATGAAAAGCTTGTAGGTGTGTCTGTAGATAATAATTTATTGTGGGATGATCATATTGATAAGCTTTGTAAAACACTGTCATTCAAAATTTCCCTACTCAGCAGAATCAAGAAATATTTACCTATGGAAACTTGCAATCTACATTACAAATCATATATTCTTCCAACAATGGATTATTGTTCAAATGTTTGGGGAAACTGCTAAATCTGAGCTTGACAGGATTTATAAACTTCAGAAACGAGCAGCATGCATAATTTTAGATGCATCCATTGATCATTCCTCAAAAGCATTGTTTACAAGATTCAAATGGTTCACAATAAATGACAGGATAGATTTTCACAAGGCAGTTCTTTTACATAAATGTCTACATGGAACTGCACCAGAGTATCTTCAGGACTTATTCAGGCCTTTTCAACACAATACCAGTTGAGATCACTATCATATGGAAACCTTCTAGCACCAAAACCAAGAACAGTGCAATTTAAAAAGAGCTTCCAATACTCTGGTACAGTTCTGCAGAACAAGCTTCCACTACATGTAAAATCTGCTGAAAATATTACAGTATTTACGAAGAGATATCATGAGCATGTATGTGTTTCTAATAGATAATGGAATTTAGTATTTTAATACTAAATGTTAAAATACACAGTAATTATTGCTATCTTCATATAATGTGCATTGTTATACTCTCCTTAAGAGGGCCTCAAGGGAGAATAGTCCTTGACTAATGAGTCACCCTCTATAAATAAAGCATTATTATTATTAATTTGTCAACTCTTGTGTGTAATTTTACTCCTCTCATTCAAACATGTAACAGTTCAGGTTTTCCATTGTCCTTGTAGTGCTTGTTTTCCTATGGTAAGTTTGTATTCCTCTAACAAAGATCATAATAAGATTGAAACACTAGGAAACTATTCAGTATTTCGCTGTTACCAGTTTGCATGTGTGTATACTAATACATATTATCTTCATGTTAATGGTACAGCATTAGGTTCCAAAATGTCACTCTTGTATGCCAACATGTTTATTGGGTGGGGACAGTGACTGGAGCAATAATCCTGAATCAAACACCCCAGAAACACCCAAACCTGGTGTAGATTTATTGTGATGTGGAGACCAAATGCATCAGAAATAGAAACACAAGAGCAACTTTAATAATTGTTTCAATTTGATAAATGCTTGCATCCCATCATCAAACTGCCACGAGCCATGAGACAAATTTTTTAAATTAAATTACTTGTATTTCAAACTCACAACAATTTCTCATACCTACAAGCTGTTATTCTAATAATGTAATCATATATCAGGCTTTGTGTTCACATAAAATATATTTGTTCTAAAGTGCAGACACTCAAGAAAAGACTTCCAGAATTCAGAGGAACTTAAAAAGAAGGGGATACAATACCAACAGATTCAGCTTTAGAAGAAGCTCTGACCATTGGCCATAGCACTCTTCTCTGATACAAAAGCTAAGATGACTTTTAATAACTGGATGATGTTTGAAACAACATACCACCCATATGCCTCAAACATACGCATTGTTCCCACGCTTTTCTAAAGATAAATTTCCAGGTCATTTCCAGGGTTTTTCCAGGATGAAATTAATTTTTTCAAGGTTTACATGTGACCATTACTGAATGAAATTATAGAACATTTTAGATTATAAAACATACATTTTCTAAATCTAAAGACGTTTCTATTTTAAGACTCTAAAAAGTATCTAAGTCAGAAAGATGATCATTTACAAAACCACAAAATATATCACACAAAACAAGTTTGACTATATTCTTATAAACTGGCATGCAAGGTCATTACCATGTACTAAATAAAAATTCTAACTTTGCTGACCTGCATTCTGTTGCTATGTGGAAACAACATAATGAATATAAATTAGTTTTGTTTCCTTTCAAACCAATTCTAAAGAATTCTATAGCAATGTATCTGCATGTTATATAAAGTGTTATATAGAGTAAACATTTCCTATCACAGTATAAAAAACAATAACTGCAAAGTATTAGAATCTTATCTTGTAACGAAAAATGTTTATCCCTGAAATTATCTGTCCCAATAAAATCCCAAACAAGATTTTTCAAGCAACCTAAACTCCTTAAGTAGATCTGCTAAAAATCTATCATTTAAAAAACATTTACAAACGGGTTGATTTAAATATTTGACAATAGACCTTCAAAATTATAACTGCTGTATAAACAAGGACTGAAGTTTCTTTAAAATCAACTTGTCTTATTGTAATTTGATAAACCAGTCCCCAAAAATGTCTTGATACAGGGGCTCATATCGTGTTTTAATAAATAATATAAGGAACGTCAATTTCCCATTTATCCGACGTTCTATTTAAGATCTGAAACCAATGCTTCAAACTACATGTGACAGTGTGTAATAGTTTCGCACCAAAGTTCAGCTCAGACATTCAACATTTTGGACAACAAATCTGGCTAAAAACAAATAGCATTCCTTTTTTTAATCCAGGATTCCTCCAAATATTCTCACCCCATTTTTCACGTTTGGACATTTAGGTTGGGATGTGGGGTCAGAAAAATATGCATATAGAAACTTTGGAAATTGCTGCCACCATGCGGTAGCGGCATATGGTGGTCGCTTACCAGCGGACCTTACAAATTAAAACTATGTTATATTGACTCATACCTGCCTGAAATCGATAGGAAAATAATTTAGTTGCTCAGAAATGACAAGTATTATATTCGTTATGTCTTTAATCCGCTGTCAGACTCGACGAAACTACAGCATAGATGAAACCTGACCAGGTACTCGCCATTTGCATTACTAGTCACATGACTTCACAAATCTCAATAGTGACGTGCTAACAACAACAAACTCCTTTTTAATGTTGCTGTACAAAAATTCAATTATACATAGCTGCCAACTGTCCCGTTTTTTCCGTATTTGTCCCATATTTTGGACCTGAATACGGGTGTATGTTTTTTTTGCAAAAAATACGTTTTTTAATTTAAAAAAAATTAATAAAAAATTTCCTTGCAATTTTCAGTTTCGAACGGGCACTCGGTTCCATTCTGATAGAAATCTATCGCATGTATATAGGAATACAGTTCTACAATATGATTGGTTCATTCGAAATCAAGGCTACCATGCCTGTCTTTGTCCGCCATATTGGATTTCGCGAACAGTTACCGCTAACACTGTGTCTCATCTTCGTAATATTCAACTTCTAATCATGTTGAATAGGAAAGCAGAATATTCCGAATTTTCTCCAGAAAAGACAAGAAAACAGAACTGGAAGGACAATTGTGCCGTCTTGTTTAGATTTGTGGAATCATCTAGTAAAGGAGAAGACTTTACGTTTTGCAAATTGTGTAATGTGATTTCGCTGTTGGGCATGGAGGCGCACATGAAATACAAGAGCATGAAAAAGCTAATAAACATCAGCTTGCTGCTTCTTCATATACAAATCAGCCTGAACTTGGAGCTACATAAATTCCAGAAAGAACCTTGATGTAATTCGATTGAAATTCGGTTTATTAAATTTCTTTTAGCAATGAACCATCCTCTTTCAGTTACTACTGTAGTGTTGCCGGCGATTTATTTCGCACAAGTTTTCCAGACAGTAAAATCGCAAAGGATTACTCGTATGCTAGAATTAAAACAGTTCAGCAAGAAAATCACACAGAATTGAGATTATCAACGAAAGTTGTTAAATTGGAATCGGTAATGATTGAAGAAAAAAAACCAAGGTGTGGAAAAGGCTCATATAAACAGCCTGTGTCTGAGTGTGTTGCACTCTTGCAACTTCTGAATGGGCACCCGAATGGAACAGGGTTACCGTCCAGAAGGTGCAAGTGTGCAGCACATGCATCTTTGACATTAAATAATTATGTAAGGCACTGTCCTACCTTACTGATGGTTGTATATGTTGTAAGTAGTTACATATGCATTAAAATTTTAAAAATCAGTATTTGGTCCTGAAAATCAGTATTTTTTTCATAAGCAATCAGTATTTTCATACTTGTGGGTTGGAAGCTATGATTATATTAAAAGAGTGTCAGATACCTTTTGTAAAAACCTGACAGAACATATATTTCTCAACATATTTATTTCGAGAACAATGACAAGAAACCTGCCGCTGTTGCAGCAATTAGGCCAGTCAGATTCATCAAGCTGAGAGCACATGTCAACGTGGTAGTCAAGTGATACAAGAAAACCCCGGTAGTTGTTCTCGGAATAAATCTAGAGAATTTTGGGTTCTTTCATTTTGTATTTTTATTACAACCAGCATAAGACTTTCATTTAATATTTTTTATTTTTTTTTACAACATTGTCATGAGCATGTGGGTTGTGAGATTTGTGTACTCTTGCAGCTACCAATGCAAATCACAAGAACCAGGTCAAATTTCATCAATGCCGTAGTTTTATTTTGTCTTTCAGCAGATTATAGACATAACGATTTTAATTATCACAATTTTTGGGAAAATAAATAATTTTCATATCAATTTCATGCAGGTATGACTCAATTTAACAATGTTTAAGTTTGCTAGGCCATTTGGTAAGCAGTTGTGCTTTGCCATCACCATGTTGGTCTCTTGTGATGCTAGACTGGTGTTCGTATCTTCCATGTAAGAAAAGATAGGGATATCGAGTTGTCTGTAGAACAAAAAAGTCTCCGAGACAAATCTAATCCACTGAGCGTTTGGATTTACTCAACAAATATGCTTATGGCAAGCACCCAAATGATCCATACTGCAACCTCGAATGTTCTGGTCAGAACTCGTTAAATTTAACTCACGATCAGTTCAATTATGACTCAATCATGTAAATTGTTTTGGGCGTCAAATGGTGGCGGAAAATTCCTGGGTTTTTCCAGACTTTCATCAATATTTGCAAATTTTAAGGACTTTGGTCGTGAAAAAAAATTATCATTTCTCCCGACTTTTTCCCTGATTTCCTGGTTGTGTGGGAACCCTGCATACTGCAAATTGCACATTTAAAGGGGGTCTTTCTAAGAACCACATATGATTGCTTACCTTTGACCAAATATCTAAAAAGTGCACCTTGTGCACTTCTTGTTGAACTCAAATCATTATTTAAAAGCAGAAAGAGACTGATGTAAAGACAGTTGTTCTCTAATTTGCAGATACTACATTCAAGAATTCATCAACAGAAATTACAATATTGACAACATGTTAAGATATATGAGTCAAGTAGATACTGACATCCTGGTGTGCAACATTTCTGATATCCAATGTATTGGTGAAACAGGCGAATTTAGAAAAAGAATGAACAATCATAAAATCCACATCAGATATAAGGTCAATACAAAAGAAACTAACCATATCAAGTGTTGCTTTAACATTCTAGAAGCCACAGTGTATGAGTAAGGTAGTACTGCACAGTAACTAGTAATGTCCCCAAGCCTGTATTTCAAGGTCTTCAAATTGAAAAGAGATTTTGGAAAAGTTACGTAATTTTTTGTATTATACTCATGGCGGAAGTACCACCAATTCAGCAGTCAATTTCATCCGCAACCTGACTGCAGAAGACTCTTCTTCAACCTACCATGCGAATGAGTAGGATCTCCCCATTTATCCAACCATTTAGCATCATACCTTTAAACTCTTAACATGGGAGCTGAAATGTCTAGCAAGTGCTGACTAAAGGCTTTTTAGTTCGATTCCATGGCTGGATAGTTTACTTCACGGTTGGCTATTTGCAGACTATGGATATGACAGTTGTACTCTGATGTTTAAGTATTTCTGCCTGACGGGAAGAATTATATAGATATAGTGGTCAAGAGGAGAAGCAGCATGCACATGGATAGAAAGAGATTTAGCAAATCTTGATTTAATCTAGCATTAAAACTGTATAATCACAATTTAAATTTTATGCAGATAACATCACTTTAAGGAGAGCATTGATATTTGTGCACACTCAGTTTCATGAATTCTATTTTTTTTCTACATTCAACTTGTCCAGGACAATACATTTCATTATATTTGTCAAATAAATTATAGAGTAAGTTTCTCAGTAACTTTTAGTCTTCATTGTAAGAAAATGTTACCTTTCTCTGACAGAAGTAAGTCTCTTGCTATCTGTAATTCTCTGATGGAAGCAGCAAGTTTCTTTTTAGTTTTATTGTTTTCACTTTGATGTTTCATTGTATCTGTGAAGAAAGAATCAAAAACATTATTTATCTATATTCAAAACAAAGATCCATGAGTGAAATAAATCTGGTATTTGATGAGACTTAGTATTCTAATTACTCGATGAATTTTTAACATGCTCAACAGTAGTCATCATACTTGCAACATAAATAAATTCAATCACGTCAGGCATAGAGATGTTAAAATGGATCAGTCTCTGGAAAAATTAAAGAATTTCCTACATCACAAAAGAAGCTAGAATTTTAGAATCTACAAGATGGCTTTAACTTGCACACATTTTCAACTTGATATTTTACAAAAGATGGTTACACAATATCTAGTTAAATTTTTCAGTTACTTTATTGAGTTTGTACCGATTTTTGGCACATGTGTGGTTGTATCGTAAATTTAAATTTTTAACTGTGATTAAAACTGTGAAAGACATTTTAACTGTAGAGTCAAAGCAAGATTTTATGGCATGTGCAAATAAAGCAGAAAATGTATTGCAGCCAATTGAATAGGCTCAAGAACTTTAAGTATGCTTGAGTTTACTTGGCATTAAAAAATTATGTATTACCTTCTCCATAGCCCTAATGGAGTTCCAGTTGAAACTGCCTTTGTTTGAAAGTTGAATCACAAAGCAATAGACTACATCAAAGGGTATTTAAAGAAATATATTTTGCTTAAAATTTCCAAATTTACAATGATGTGGTATATTGAGGTATGTGGAACACTGTGTAAATCCCCACAAGAGATTTTAAAATGATGGCATGTACTTTGATTTTGCACAGACTTGTATGATTTAAAGATACCTAAGTTTTATATACAGTCCTACCCGTTTATGTCGACATCCTCGGGCCCGAGGAAATATTGTCGACATAGGCGGATGTTGAGATAAGTGTGTGTGGGGGTGGGTCTGAAAAAAGATACAAGTTATATTCGTCAGTAAGGGGTGACCTGTAGACTGACTAGTAGCATTTACACTTTGAGAAAACAAACAATGCAAATTTTGATTACATGAAGACAAAACCAGTGTGAAATACACTTGTATATTGATAAATTACATTTTGGTTACCTTTGTGTAATAAAATCCACAATAAAATATTGCATCAGTCACATCCTGATATGAAAAACATTCACTATGATTTTTAATGTTGGCATAAGCACATGGTTGCACAGTTGTTATTTACACGCTTCAAGTACATGTACTTAAACTGGCCTAGATTTTGGTAAGTCTGTTCCATCTTATTGAGGCTACCAAGAGGATGGGGCTATTCACAGTGAAATGAAAACCTGTCGACAAGTTGGTTTAAACAGTACGTGTATTTAGTTACAGAAGTCATCTTGAAAAGTACATAAAAGCGAACAAGAGATATGCGACTGATACGATTAATGAAGGCATAATATTGTATACATTGACACATGCTAATGAGGTATTAAAAGAAAATGATTCTTACAATACAATATTGTAACAATGTCAGCTCAAGTGGTATACATTTAAAATTTTTCACAGACATCTTTGCGAGATGCCCCACCCTCAACTTCCTTAACAGCCAGATATTTAGTTTCCAGAGACTGTAAATTTAATCTGCGTTTTACACTGCTGTTGGTAACCATCGTAAATATAAATAAAGTTAAACAGGAAATTTCACAGCACAATAAACCTGTTTTAACCACTGATCACTTTGGAAAATGCAAGAACCAATCAGATTTCATTGCTTTTATTTAAGTCGCCGCGAGAGGCCAACTTTATAGGACCAAACAAAAGCCTGTTTTTTTTATCCGACCACGACATTAAAGCCTGGCAGTATGATCAACTAATTGTTGAATAAAGTACAGGTCAGAACTGGCCGCTTGCCGACACAAATGATTAGGCAGGAAAATTAAAGCCTGGCGGCAAGATCAACTAATTGTTGAACAAAGTTTGGGTCGGAACTGGCAGCTGGTTGACATAAATGACAAGGCGGGAAAATTAAAGCCTGGCGGCAAGATCAACTAATTGTTGAACAAAGAATAGTTCGGAACTGGCAGCTTGTCGACATAAATGATTAGAAAACAAAGGATTTGTTCAAGCTGGGACCAAGGGCTTCTGTCGACATGTACGTTTATTTTTTTATCTCGACGTCGACATAAGCATGACAATTTTGGTAGTAATAGTAGACCAAGGGACCAGGACTTTGCTTTTTTGTCAAAATAGGCGGCTTGTTGACATAAGTGATGTCGATATAAGTGGATAGGACTGTAATACTGAAGAAAAAAAACTGTAGGCTGTTTACTTTAAAGTAATATATGCCATCATTTATGTCATTTTCTGACCTGAATGTAGTTGATGATTGAATATGTCACCACTATGGGCCCTCCAATATCCAAAATAAACATCAATTATTATGCAGAAAATAAGTTTAAACTAATATTTAGCCATAAAGTGTCTTTGCAATAAATGGTTTGCCTCAATTCTAAGTAAGAGTTTTTAAAAATTTGTTATCTATGCATTTAAACTTTTAATTTTATAAAAAAAAATATTTTTTAAAACTTTAATCAGCAATCAGCATTATATGGCCAGAAATTTGCCAACATACCATTAAACTATATGCATAAATGCATAAACACGCACAAACATAAATACACATTACAGAGCATCCAAAATATAAAACAAGAATAAGAAAAGTGATTGTAACAAAGAACACTCTTTCTATCATAGAAATGCTATAGTTAAAAGACAATACAAAGTAATAATGATTTTGTATATTTAAAGAACAAAATAAATGATTGTTCTTAAAGCTAGTTGGAGATGCTATTACCATTGTCTACATCTAGAAACTAGATTTTACTTGATGAAAGTCACAAATTTTCAGTAACCTTGGAATGAAAGACAGAATTACAAGCATAGTTCATGCATCAATAATTGCCTGGATTAGCCTTGACAGCAGAGGTCTCACACAAAAAGCATGTAGTAATCAGCCACTCATCTATTTACTAAACTCATTCACATCTACTATACAGACTTAACCTGCTGATGGTAACCTATCACAACATATAAATGTACAATAATGAATAGGCTAAGATGTATACAGCATGGAGGAATATATGTGCTCTTGAGTTAAACACAAATACTTACCCCATGTTAATAAAGTATAAAATGTAGGTCACAGTAATCTTCTTTAGTTGTAAGGGTGTGGTACTAACAGTGATGTATCTAATTATCATGCTTCATTACTCAATCTTTGAAATAAGTACAAGTCCAAAGCCCGAAACCAAGGGTTTCTTTTACTCAGGCCAGCAAATTTTCTAAAATTCACAGGCCCACTGGACCAGTAAATATTAAAAGAAATGCAAATATAAAATGCAGATGCAAACCAAAAAAATTATCCAATATCTATCGTCCTTTAGTTGTATCTGATATGCTAAGTATCTAACCTGAATAATTTAGTCATCATATTATGCCTCTCTTGATTCAAAACATTAATGCTTGAAGCTGGAGTCAATTCAAACAAGTTGGACCTGACATTATAGTATGGGTATTATTTCTAAAAAGACTTTTTATTCAGGAGGAGTGTTGTGATAACACTATTTTCAAGATGGCTCTCATGGCAACTATTCATGATGTCCAAGTAGCACTATTTAATTTAGGACTAACTACACCATGGGATGAATGTGTCTGTAAAGTTTTGTGGCAATCCTCCAAGTAGTTTCGAAGGAGTTGTAATAACAAATTTGTGCTGATGGATGGACAGATGGATGGAGGAAGATAAACCATCCCATAAGCACCAGCTGAGCTAAACTTATAACCTAAGAAATATTAAAAGTTCAACAAGAGTTTTAGTCAGTGCAGGAGAGTAGCAATGTTCCCAAGTTTGGTTCATGTGTTTCATGGGAAGTGGATTTTAAGCCAGTATATGAGGAAAGAAATTATATCACCGACATATGCAGACACCATCTCACAGGGTAAATCTAGATAACAAAATTACTGAAAGCCCGTTACAAAGTGTGAAACTTAATAATCACAATGAATATCAGTGACACGAAGCAGTGAGTCTGTGAAGAAAACTAAAAATGCTTGTGGATTTTTTAAAAAAAATCTTTGCAGCGAACTATGAGATATAAAACTCTTCTTTCTTCATTTAAGTAACAATTCTCTGGCTCATATTATAGTAAAAGTCACACAGGTCATGTACGTATTTAACCCTGACTATTTCAATAACGGGTGTCATTGTTTAGAATTTGATTCAAGATACCTTTAAGTGGCAAGTATTACTTCATTTGAATTCTTAGACATCCACATTCCTTTGGAAGGTCATTATTTAGACACCCCAAGAAGTGCATACGGCAAACTCAATACTCAATGTTAAAGTATGCAGACATTATTCTAGACGAAATGAACCTAAAGGTGTGATCCAGTACAATCCAGATTGAACATCGCGCACTGTGATGTCACAATGAAAGCTATGCATATAGATAAACAAATTTGTACTACCCTATATTGTGATGATTCCACCTAAAGTGCTCTTTTCTTGACCCAAGTTTAGTACATGGCCACCATTGTAAAAGACCATAGAGATTGATAATTTTCATCTGAAAGTTTTTTTGATGACAGTTAAGGTGAAGAGTATTCAATGATCAGGATTGAATAGACTTTGGTGAGAGAAAATTAGTGTTATAATTTTAAAAGAACAATTTATATTAAATTTAAAATGACTAAATGTGCATCCATGACCCATGTGACTTGTACTTTAATTAATTATTAATGTTTTTTTGCCATCAAAATCTGATTCATGTTCAAAAGTTGCTATTTAATTACAATAAGAAGAAAATACATATGATGTAAAAAAAAAAGAACTTGTTTTATTTTCAATCCCATTAAAATATGTGAAATTCATGCTGATAAGAAATCCTGTTGATTTAGAAGCTTATCTAATGATCTGAATTTTGAAATCAACTGATTTGATGTCCTGGTTATGTCACATGTATGTACAAGTTTGTACAACTTACAGAGTGGCGTAAACAAAAGGTATTACTAGTCATAATTTCCAAAATAGGACATTACAAACAGTAAATGGCAATAAAATATCAGAAGCTTTAAAAAGTCACAATGTATGTCTATCTACCAGAAAAAGGCTATGGCACTGATACAATTATTTATCTGAAAAGAAAAATCTGTTGGAATAATGGAATTTAAAGTGAGTTCTTGCATACACCACCAACAAAGTAGTTTTGAAAAACATAACACATTGATCACACATAATAAACATTTTGAAGACCATGGTTTCAGAAGAATTTAAGGGGCTACAATCTGCCTATAATATATAAGGCTTAAAGGAGGAAAAAGAAACAACTATCCTCCAATAAGAATTAATAGTGTGTTGGGGGCATTTCCTGTGCATAATCTGAGCATATTCAGTACGTGATCAATGCATCCTTAACACTGTGGTTATCCATGGAAAATGTGATGTTACAACTATACAAACATGACCTGTCCATTTGCCCTTAAGATAGAATAGTTATTTCCACTTGGTCAACCCGACAAATAGGTATAGCTGTATCCACTTTTCATAATTTATGTGAGCTATATAATTCTGAAATACTAAAAACATTGTATTGTTTATTTAGGCAGTGCCTAGTTAAAGAGTGAAACAGTTCCCTTAGGAATGGTGAACTTAAAGACCAAAAGAGACTTATCAAACACTTCAAGCTCCCACTTGCTTATGATCAGGGATGCATGCAAATTAATTCTAACAAAGTGAACACAAGAATACATCATTGTTTCCAAGGCTTCTTAAAAGTTCAACTTGGGATTTCTTATATACTGGGATTTGTTAGCATGTGCTGATACCATACAAAATGTCAAAGAATGCAAAAATGACTTTCAGCACTGCTTGTGTAAAATGAAAAGTACAACTAATGTCTCTTTAAACACTTCAATATATGATCTATTTTTCTTCTCTCAATCAATGTGGGGTGATCAACGATGCAGTATGGGCCTAATGCATCCTCTTGCATGTACTAAAAAGGCAACTAATATAGATAGGAGCTGCAGTGGGCTGGTCTTGTAACCAAAATATGCTGGTTTACATCAGACTGGGCTGGTTACTATGGTATGTCCTTAAGGAAGACACTTTACTCATGTAAATAACATACTAATGTGCTGTAAAACACTTAATTAAACCAAATTTATTTCTTCTGAGTTTTTAATATGCCTTATAACATGATTTTGCCGTAATACTATATTTCCGAGTATGTTGATAGTCTGTTGTGCCCTAATTATAGAAGGGTCTCCATTGATCATTCTAATCTGAACACCATCTCACTATATTTTAATGACAAACATTATTACCTTTTTCACACTGTGACAAATCCTCCTGCACTTCTTGCATTCGTATCCAGATACTTCTGAGTCTCTTCTGGGTGTATTTGTGTTTATCTTCTCTAAAACTGGGGTCATCTGAAACGGGCAAGAAATTTTGATATTTTCTTCCTTTACTTTGATATGTATTTTCTGAGATATTGGGGATAGTTAAGACTTTTTAATTTTTTACTTTTCCTATTCATGTACTAGGTTTCACTGAACATCACACTTATTGCAAAATAAAATCATACAATGAAATTCAATATTTACCTATTCTACTTAGTAACTTTACTTTGGATGAGGAATATCTTGTAGTGTAGGAAGCATAAAATGAATACTTGAGTTTGTTAATATTTCAGTTTTCTTTCCATATGAAACATGAATACCAGACCAATGTTTACAAAACTGCTGTAAAGACTGAAGATCAAGTATCTTATACTGCAAGTACTAAGTGCTCTCCCAACGAAGCCTGATAAGCTGCCTGCCTTCTAGCGGCTGTTTGTAGGCTAAACCCATCATAATTGCTGCTGGAGCGAGAGCTACTTGAGTTAGTGCATATGCTGTCTACGTTTTCCATATAAATCTTGTACCTATCCTCATTTTGTAAACTTTTATTAACATTGTTTTTGGATTTGGCAAAAGCTGGTACAGTGACTGCATAAGTATATGTTTTTTTCTTCTTTTCTCCAGAGATTAAGAATAATTTAAATGTATGAGTTCAAGCATATCTGCTACTCTTTAATAAAATACCAATACATGAATTACTTATCTAATAAAATTATTTATTGAAAGTATGGTCATGGGAATAGCACTCTTGGTATCTGTTCTATTTTCTCAAGGCTTATTGAACAATAATTTCTGGGATTTAATTTCCTGCATTCTTCACATGGTTTTGGATAAAGTGGTAATTACACCTATACTGACAATTATATAAATACCACAGTAAGAGTTGCAACAATAAACTGTTTGCAGGATCCAGAAAAAAAAGATGCTTTAAATTAGTGAAACCAAAATCCTGAATATTTTTTACAAGAGACAGAGTTTTTGAATGAGTGGGAAAACAACAATAAGTCATTTTACTGAAGTCATACACTTATGATGCAAGAGGTGTAACCCATTGTCTTAAATAATAATTTTCAATTCAAGATACATATCCCTAATTTTGAAAAAGACAAACCTTCAAATAAACTTATTATAGATATATGCATTATAAGCATAAAAACAATACTGATAAATATGTATAGACCTAACAAAGATAGTCTAAGCTTGTCAATAGATATTGTAATGACATCATAAACTACATAACTTGAAAACCTGAGTTCTTGATGCAGAAATTATGCACAGATCTATAGAAGTATCAATAAATATAGAAGGAGGGAGGCAGTTTTAAATATGTCTTCTAACATAATCTAATTGATATACATGTACACAGATGTGAACCTTTGGACTTGGAGAGTTTGTCTCCCAAGATGAGATTAGTATACCTGTCACTCACTGAAACTTCCTGCATACTCAAAATTATTATTAAATACCTTCCAGAACATGTATTTTTCTCGGTTTTCTTTACACCTTGCTTCCAGTAACGACTTCATGTAATCATATGACTGTGAGCATGACACTCTAATTGCTAATTTATCAGACTATAACTAAAATTAATCATTCTATTATACCATGTGTGATTATACCATTTATGATCAGTACTAATTCAGAAAGGATTACAAATGTTAATGGATTATGGTTGGATTAGACATTACTAGCATGTGTGGCATAAAATGGATTGGATTGGTATCAATATTTAATGTTATATATATATATATATATATATATGCAAGATGACGATTCCAAGGGTATGCACTTTGGCATCATCTGCTATTGCATCTGGGGGAATCCAGTGCTTGAAGGTTCAATACCCCACCTTCAAGTAGCCAAAATGAGTTGCCTTGGTGTGTCTTGTTCGAAAGACACTCAAGTTCATTTCCTGTGCATGATATAGCTAATAGTGTGTTAAAAGTGCCATTAACATCTACAGACATAAAACAAAAACAATGTTTAAGTACTCATATGATCTATATAGTTTGTCATTGATAAATATAAATATATTCTCAGAGAAAACCTAATGAACAATGCTACATCATTTCTCGATATATTCAAATTAAGACTTGATGGAATATCAGTCATTTCAAGGAATAAATTGACTGGTTAAATGTAATGTACATAATTAAAAACTTGTATTTATAGTTATTATTATTACATGAAATGTCACTATACAGTAAAACCTGTTATGAGAGACCGCCCCTTCTGCCAACAAAAAGCGGTCTCTCAAGACAGGTGGTCTCTCAAAGCAGGCTTGTACAAAAAGACCAGTTTCCAAGGTCCAGTTTCAGAACAATTTCAAGAAAAATAACCACAATCACTGTACATATATTTTATTCTTTATTAATATTTCTTGCTAAAATATTGTATGCATTCATTTAAAAACAAAATTATATAACAATAAAGACATACTTCTGTCATTAAACATGAAATCACATTTACATATGAAGATCACATATTTTAGCATATGAAATCGTTTCTGAATTACTTCTTTTTCTTTATAGCAACCTAAATTTGTTTTACCGACGTTTAAACCTCTTTTTTGCGAGTGGTCTGCTCTTTTTCACTTCTTTCAGTTACAATAATTATTTTCTCCAGCCTTAAAATTTATCTCTTTTTAGTTGGAGGTTCATCCATTGTCATTAAGGTTCTAGGTGTTAAAATTATTAGTGCTCAGTTGTAATATCGAACGTAAAGACAGTTTTGACTGGGCTGTGGGAAAATATGAAAAATCTATACATGTGCATTGCATATCTAACAATTAATAAAATAAAAAGAAACAATTATCTCATCCAGAAACAGCACCATTTACTCACAGACAAAAGTCAACGGCTTCATTCAAAGACGACATACTAGGATAAACTCTATAAGCTAAGAATGTAACCCGGTCGCACCAACTTGAATAGACGACAGCTTTGTGATTGGGCTGTAATCACTTAACATCGGGGAAAAAATAACAAACATCACAAGTCTTGGACACTATCAATCGAATCCCACAAACGATTCTCTCTTGCTGGTTTAATAGACAATGACCTTATTCACCCCCGGCAATACGGATTAACTCTAAAGACAAACAATATATGCGACCACTACGTCAACTTTGGCACCACAATGACAATTTGTGACATATACATTAGCCTGGTTGATGGACTGTAGCATCCATCACCGGCAGCAACAATCCTTTTTTTTTTAAATATTCCTTTTATGCTTGTTTTTGATCAGAACAATCGTTACTAACCAAGCGGTCGTTGTAACAATTGATTACATATAGGTCAGTGGTGTCTGTCTGTTCTCGCGATATGGTCATTCACATGGATGTCGGGTCCTGCGATTAAGGCCGGGAAGCAGGCTAAGTGCGGGAATAATTAGCCTGGCTCCCTGCTTTGTATGCTCCCTGCGTTGCTCACCCCTATTTGAATAGCAGAGAACAATGCAGGGAGCATACGAAGCAGGGAACCAGACTAGGAAATAATCTACATATACTTTAGTCTGGTTTACGACAGAAACTATAAAACACTATAAGCATAACTAAAACAAGAAAAACAATTTCAGACATCTGTAGCCAGCCTATTTTTTAAAATTTTTTGTTTCTATTTAGAACGGTTTGAGCAGTCGTTCTTACAGGGATTAAATAAAGGGCAGTGGAGTTTATGCTTGTTTTTGCGATGCGGTCATTCATAGCAGTGTCAAAATGCATATTTTGCCAAGACATCGCGGTCGCTGGTCACGTTCAGCAGGTGGTTGCTCATAACAGAGTGTTTATATAATAAAATCGATCCGTGCATTACGATTGTGGTCGCAAATGACAGGTGGTTGCTCATAGCAGAGGTCGCTCATGACAGTTTTTACTGTAATACAAAGATCTTCATTGTGAGAAAGAATACTCACTTGAAGAAACAGTTTGGAAATAATCTATGATAACACATTCCTTGCTCTATTTTACAAATTGAAAAAATACTGGAATCTTTTTTGGGATATCACTCACTGAAACAATTGCAATTTTTATCAAAACGTCTGAATAACTGGTACAAATTAAGAGTCTACGTTTGGTTTCTTACACCACTACTGCTTCATTTTCAAAAGTTAAAAAGTCCCTTTTTGAATCAAAACACATTGCATAAAGCTATGACTTAATTTGTGCACCTTTATTTAAACAGGTGTTACATGCTGTGTAAAGCCAAACTCCACTTGATAAGTTCTACGGGTCAAAAATGAATCCATTCTTATATTTGCACTATTCTGTGCATCATACTGCAGGTTAATAATAAACATTATGCAGGTATTTCATGAATGTAATAGAGCTCTCTCAGTTATAATGGCCTGTTCTTGTATTTGTTGGAAGTAAATATCTATCATAGCTCTCTGTAAAGATCATTAGAAAATGTCCTTGCAGAACAATGATTATTATTATGAGACATATATACTGTTAGATATTCTTAGTAAAGAAGCATTCCTTGACTAAGTCTGGCTCTTAGATGTCAAAGCTAAATTTGAATTTAATTGTTACTGAAATCCAGCTGAATTCTATGGCATGAACAGACATAAATAAAAACAATATAGACATGTAAATTGAGAAAATTTTTGTCTTAATCAAGTGATTAAGAAAAGGAATGTGATCTATGATATCATTCAAAATAGCAAATGCTTTTTGCTGAAATAATGCTTCCCCAATAATACTTGCCACATTATACTGATGTTAGGAACAAAGCCGTGGTATCTCTCAAATCCAGCAATTATGAAAAGATGAATAATTTCATCTTCCAGGTCTATATAATATATATAGACAAAGGGAAGAAACTGTTACCCATTACAGCTCTGCACCAATGACTAGTGACTACGGTCATTTACTTAGTTGTAGCTTAAGCGAAACATCAACAATGATACCTGCATTTGCAGGGAGGTGTGAAGGGTTTAAACGTAATGTGATTAAGCATGTAATCATGTAAAGTTGTACCCTGATAAGATATAAGAAACACAAGACTTTTTCTTGTCGAGTAAAATTCCAGGTGAATACAGCAAAAGCAGTGTTACTACACCCGTGGCAAGATATCCTGCCTTCAACGGATCTGGTGAATGTCACGGCTAGAACACACACATAAAAAGCTTGACAGGGTTGTTTGTGCTTGCCTGCCATCAAATGGCTTTTATTATGCCTCAGATAGAAACATTCTGTTTGAAGGAAAGGTTTGCAGCAATAGCTCCAATTTCATGAGCTGCGATTTTCATGAGGCATAACTGACCTTTTCAGATCTCAGATTACACCAAATGTATTACCCATTTAAGCCATAATCCCAAGGATTGAGTTGTTACATCTTTCCATGGCTTCACCAGAATGAAATGGCATTGTGCGACCCCTTGGCACTTATCCCTCTACTTCAAGTAGACTTAATGATGAAGGTGAGGTGACATATGACACTGTCTCATTGCCCACTGACAGTTACTTGTTCTTTCCTATGAAATAATGCTTGTGTCATTAGGACCATACAATCTGAACTGAACTGGAGGAAGTTTGAATTCATTGAAAGTTTTGGCAACTTGCTCACCCTGCATGTTGAAAAAAAAGCTTGATAAAAATATGTTTTGTATGACAGCAATTCCAACAAAGTTCTGGATCAAGGTTCAAACTGATCTGACTTGAGCCATATTAATGCCCACCATTGATTCCATTTAAAGAACGGGTGAGACATTTTGGCCAATTCTAGTCAAAACTGGCTAATAGGACTGATACATCCTTATTGTGAGCAATATAAACTTACCAATGATGCCTGAATGCATCTGACAGTATGGAAAGGTAGCCTTTCATAATAATTGGGGCTAACATTCTCTCCTCAAAAAGCCTGAGAAAAAAAAAAATCAGCCAACAGATGGATTTCACCACTTCAAGGGATTATGTTCTTGATGCTGATGAAAACCTACCACTTACACCTTATAGCTCATGAGATTCTCTCCAGCACTTAAGGCCTAAACTCCTTTCTATCCAGGGCTGGCATGACAAGTGCCAGGCACAAATGCATAGCCTGTCCAGGCAGGGATGTAATACATGTGACCAACTTTGTTTGAGCAGATTGCATCTTAGAGTGATTTTCCTGGGAATAATCACTGAGGACTTGTCCAACCTTAGAGGAACTATCAGAGTCAGTTTGCATTTTTCACAAATCATTTTCTGAACTGTTTTGATACCATGACCATGGGATAGAGTTGGGGGGTTGGGAGAGGGGGATGTAGTCGCAGTCACAAAAACCAATTCCACCCAACTCAAAGTACATCCAGACTTCTGGATCCAGGACTGAAGAGATGAAGATAGGCAGTTTGTGATTCCACCTCTTCACAAACAGACCTATCATTGGATGCCTCCCAAAATGCACAAATCCACAGGATGATCAACAGATGGATGGACTATTCTGTATGAAGGTTCTGGTCCCTTCACAACAATGAATCGACCAGAACACTGAGCCTGCTGGGAATATGTCCAGTTCAGACTGTTGTGTTAGTGCGTGTGCACCAGTACAGATACAGCCAAACCAGAATGCATAGGTTTAGTGATTCTGCTCCCAACCAACCACCCTATTTCAATAGGTATGCCACCACCACCAAGTTCTCCATCATAATGAGGACTCCCATCTGCATAAGTCATCTCTGCAGAAATAATACACATTTACTGTGGCTGCAATATTCTTGTTCAAGGAGCTCAGTGCTAAATGTTGTTGAATGCAAATTATACCAACATATTTGAAGAAAAAGACACTGGTAGCTCACTTTGAGAAAGAAGACTTTGGAGATGCCCGGATCCAGTATTTTGTCTGTCAGGTGATGGATATTTCCTTGACTTTTGCCAACTGAGGCAGTAAACTGAAAGGAATCTGATCATCATCATCTTTCATCTCTAATGAATCCCCCATCTTATTGGCTTGGCTTGCAGCTGGTGGGGGCAAGCATCCATAAATCAGCAAGATTCTATAGATTTCCCCCATAGCCCCCTTAAAGCTAAACTCCATCCACTTCATTGTGGATCAGAGAATGTCTCTGAGGTTAAACTTGCTCTAAAACCACATGTTCTGGTTGTCATTGGCATTCTTTGCATCACTTATGATGGGAAGGGAGAGAATCATCATGATGTGCCTCCCCACTGGTCGGTGATGATATTTTAGGATGCAGATGCAGCATATTTTTCTTTGTTTTTAAGACCTTTTCTCAATAATGTGGATCAGGTTGCTTACGCCCATGATGCTCAAGCTCTGTATGCTAAATCTAAGAACACTTGAAAGAAGATAGGCATATTTTAAACACATCTTCCATGGCTTTAAATCTCTTGCATTTAATAAATTTCATCCCCATCATCTATCAGTTTTTTGAAAAGGCAAGAATGACCAAAAATTCTGAACATAACAATCCAAAAGTGTCTACGCACTTAAATCTATACTTGTTACATAAATAAGCAAGAAAATACAGGAAGTGTGTGTGAAAAACAATGAATAACGGGTACCAATGCTGCAATGTTCAAACACAAGATCAGGGAGGTTAACAACTGCAAAAAGAGCAGCATAATTATAAAAAATGAACTAAAATAATGTTTCCAATGTGAAACTAATATCTTTACATGAATACTATACTGATTATGTCATTAGATAACTGAAAACCCTAACAATATTCCTTGGATTTTGAGAGGTACATGATCCAATGTTGATCATATCCAGTCAAAGCTAAAAACTAAGTAAACAACTGTATTAATTAAGTAATGGTCAGGTGAGGTAATGGGTAAGAGTTTCTTCACTTTGTTTATCTGCTATATAGATTGGAAAAACTAATTATTTCATCATTTCATAATTGCTTCATTTGAGAGGTAGCAACACTTCATTCCTAATGGTAATGTTTTGTGGGATGTATTCAAAGGAGGAGTTACACAAAGTGTTGCTTCAGTGTAGTCCAGTTGCAGGATGGAGCATAAGTGATGGTATATGTGGACAGAATTGCTATGCAAGATTATGCATATGCACAATTATGAAAATACTCCCACTGTTCTCCTAGGTAGTATCTGAGCTGTGATAAGAATTTTGAAAAATATTTTTTTTATGAAAAGTGACCAAAAACTTCTTTCTAAAAAGTACAGAACAAAATTTAATTACATCTAGCAATCAAAGTGACCTAATATAAAATGCCAAATTAAGAAAAATGTTTGCCCTTCCAGTATAGAAATATGAAAAGCTGCAATTAACTGACAGTAGTCAAAGTTCTGAAACTCATTTATCTGGTTAATCAATATGGAAAAGGCTTTAGAAAATGTCCTAATTATAATGCTGAATAATGTTTCATATGGAACCATCAAAATATACTATTTCTGTTATTAAGAGTTAAGTTATTTGCTTCAAGTTGTATATTTATTTGAGGAACATGGGACCCATAACAATATCATTCAAAATAATCCACAAACCTTCTTTATAAAGAGGTGCAGGATTATCATTCTTTAAAACAGCAATACTCTATTTAACACCTGCAGTCAATTCAGTAATCTCTCCAAAACCATCCTTTGCATTCATTACAGTATTTTCTGAATCTACACCTATCTACATTCAACATGGAGTCTTTGCTTTCATTTATGAACAGTATAATACCTCTGCACAACTATAAAGTGCACAGTCAAGTTTGTGTATGCTTTTTCATAAAAATATAATATTCTCCTATTATGTATTTGTGTTGAAAACATGATGCCACTTGATTATTTACTAAATATGTCAAAATTTTCAAATCAATTACAGAACAAAATTTAATGTTTTTTAACAATCTATGTAACCTAATAAATTGCAAAGTGCATGACATTTTCATATACCTGTTGAAAACAAATGCTCATCCCTCCAGTACACTAAATTAAATATTTAAATAAGAAGTGCTGCACAAGTTAACTGTCTCTAATTGTGTTTTGAGATGCATCTATTGGTATGTTTGATACATATATTGTTCAGTTTCAACTACAGACTGAATTTTCATTTGGGATCATCAGGATTTTCTGTTTCCATTGGATTTTAAAGGAAAATATTCAGAAATCATACATAAGTAGAAGTCTTACAATTCTTATTGTTGAACAATAAGTGTAACTTTAGGTTCTCTGGTAAAATTTACTTATACCCAATTCCTGGAATTTAGCATCTAATTTAATAAAGAGTATAACTGTTTAAATGATATAGCCTGCATTACCAAGCCTGTGCTTTTGGGAATAATGAACTGAATAGTTACCCACCTTAACTTAAAATGGTTTGCTGTGTGAGATCATCCCATTACTGTAAACAGGTTTATGGAATTGTCATTTTAAGTAAAATTAACTGTTTTCTGCACAGTTGTCAAACAGAAAATATGAACAATAGGCCAAAGTAACCCTGAGATCACCCACCTAAGGTATCAAACTCAAAATCGAATGCAACAGCAGTTAGCCAAGAAATCAAGGTAAGTACGATGCTGTTTGATATTTATAGTTCTTCTCTATTTTTAGATATGCCAGCCATATTGGATGGAAAATCAGCACAATGTGTGTGTGTACTTGAAAGACCTTAGGGCATTATGCCAAAATTCTTGATAGCAGCCTGGCATGAAAAATCTCTACAGTGATACTCTCTATTTGATTTGTTCAATTTCTATTTGGTGATTTTAAGAAGTCAGTTTAAGTTTTTCCCTGTCTTGAGTAATATTTAATTTGAGATCAGATTCATTTGTATAAGTTTGAAAATACTTTCTGCCAGAATGCTTTCTGTAAACAATGTGATCAATGTCTGTTCAGCAGTTTTTAAAAAGAAATTGTTTCAAGGTTCTTTTACTTTTCACACTGAAGGTCATATCTAGTGGTGGATAACCATATTCATATGAGCTAAAAAAGATACTTTCTGTCAATTTTGATTAACATTTGTTCAGTGGTTTTGGAAAGAAGTCATTTGAAATGTGTTGCTCTCTGCTTGTTTAAAAATTGGTACATTAGTTTTTTAGAAGAAGCTGAAAATAGCATTTGTTCATGCATGATGTATGATGGTCAGTGCTCTCCGGACCATACCATAAAGTGACTTGGCCTTACGACCAGGTCAACTTAATGACAAAAATTTTTTAATTTCTTTTATAAAGACTCTTAAGGAAGAAAGACTCAGAAAAACATCAAGCACTTTTACTGCATTCAACTGGGATGAGTCATTATGTGCTTCACTCATTAAAAATTCTGTACACATATCATAGATGATCAAAATTACAGTCCATCTACATGCTAAAAAGGGACTTAACATGATGTAAGATAACAAATGAAATGCTTCATCATGCAATGCTAACTTACCTGGAAGAGAAAGAACTGAAGATTTTCAAACTTTCATAACATGATAAATTCAAATCAAAGGACTACTCTTCATTTTAAGCTCTGCCCAAATGATTAACATAAGAGGCAGGAGCATAAAATATCACACTGAATATCATATTAAGTTTAAATATTAGCCATTTTAAGTTCTCAAATTTATACAAGATCATTTTTCATTTCTGAGCCTTGCATCAGTCTCTTGCTACAGTTTCTATCTCAACAGTTTTTTCTTCTCATTTATGTGTTACCTGCCACAGGTATTGTGAACCAACTTTAGTAAATGTAACCTTTTTAAATACAAACCTTTTTTAATCTATGCAGACAAATTTCATAGCAACATTTAAAATATTTTTTCTGGTATGTACAATTAAAATCTGTGTAAACAAAAACCTCAGTATTTGACCTTCATGTCCTGAAAGAAAAATACTGTTCACAGTTTTATGTATTAGACCAGGAAAATGGAACCCTGCTATTTTTGATTAAACATAATGTACAAACTTTTCTGATTAAGTGTAAATTACCATATTCCAAAAATGTCAGTTCTCTCTGCAACCTCTTCAGCCTGCTCCTTATTCTCCAAACAGCCAGCAGCAACATCTCCTCCTCATTGTCAAGTGAGTCCTGGTAACCTATAGAAATGGGTTACATAGCATTCAGACAGAAATCTGCTCATTTTTTAGATGCATATTTTATGTAAAGGAGACCTCTTGTTTTTAAATTCTGACCAATTTGAAATTATTCAAATAAAAAAGTCAAAGATACATATTACTAACTTTTGAAAGAGGACACATTCTTGTGCCAAATATCAATACTTACCATGTATATCTGAAAATGTGAAGTATGACTGACAATCAAGAGTTTGTATTATATCAACACATTATGGATCTAAAAGGGCATTTTATTTTGTCTGATGAAATAGCAAATGAGTTAAATAACACCAGTCCTTTAGTTTGAAATTACCCCAATGAATTCATAAATTTCATTATAAATCAACTTAAATGTAACATTCTTTTAACTGCAATACAAAATTGTACTTAATAGGTATATATAAGAGTAAACGTAAACTTTGAACCACAAGCAGTGTTGCACCTAGTATTCTATGGGCCTGATCACACTAATGATCACATGGCACAATTATATGTTCATAAGTAAACACTCCAAAAATTATGGAGACATTTTTATCACAATGAAGACAATTTTATTCCTGCATGGAACAGACATAGACTGATGCTTGAAATCTTGAAAAGACTTTTTTTTTCAGAAGAAGAATATAGTTTTTATTTCTTTTGTAGAACAATAAATGCATTTCATTTTACATAAATTTAAAATCCGGGGACATGCATGTCTTTGCTAAATCTAAATTAATCAGGATGCAAACTGACACATGCTTTCCATTAAAACCCTAGCTCAAACTGTACCAAATCTGGCCTGTTATACACACCTATGAATATAAACTGAATTTCAGTCCAAGTACTTCAATAACATTAGTTTACTTAATATTTCCATATTGTGTCTTTTTGCTGACCCTTCCCACCCCACAGCCACTTACCAACAGGCCTAGCAAAATTTAAAAGATGTTACATCAAGTCATTCCTACATGAAATTGATAGGAAAATGATTGATTTTCTGAGAAGTTGTGAGTAATAAAATTGTTATGTCTTTAATCCACTGATATATGAGACGAAACTACTGCAATGAAATCGACCTGGTAATCATCATTTGCATTGCTAGTCATATGACTAAACAAATCTTGCAACCTATTTCTCCATGACATCAGAGGTATAAAAGTCATGATATATCAACAATTAACCCCTTTCCAATGTTATCATACAAAAATTTGAAAATATTAAATGAAAGTTTCTAAAAGAAAAAAAATAACACATAATTCTCAACATATTCATTCTAATAACAACAATCAGAAACCTGTCACTGTCATCAAGAGTACAGCACATCTCAACAATGGTTTTGTTGTATCACATGACTACCACACTGACATGTGCTCTGTGCTGGATGAATATGGCTTTGTCAAGGTTGCTCAAGTAACTTGCAAGTACTCATGAATTGCACATACCCCTCAAACTTAGTATTTATCAACAGACTGCTTGTTTGTTTTTGCTGTTATGCAGACAACTTTGATTCAATGAGGGTACCAGTTTTGATCAATTATCACAATCCCTCTTGGCAATAATTACATATGGAAACTGTACATGCATCAGCTGATTATGATATTTACTAATAACAGGATAACATCATAAATAGCACTCTCCTATGCCATTCATATTTCATCCATGTTGATGTGAGCATCGACAAGTGACGTAAGATATAGAATTCGATATTTAGAAGTTTCTCAGTTTACATGTTCTTCAAAATGGACATACACCAAGGGGATTTTGAGAGTTGTTTTCTCAACTATAATAGACACAAAAGCATGCCCAATGGGTGCAAAGGATCAAATTCATAGGAAATCACAGTTTTAATCAGACTATATTGTAGCCACAGCTACCAAAACTGTCATATTTTAATGTTTAGTTGAAAAATTAGAGTCTGTTAGATTTTCTTCACTTTATTCCTACTCGTTCTGTTTTCTGGTTCCATCTACTAGATACTATTTTATTTGTTCACATTGCCTTGAAAAGGCAACTTCACAAACTTATAAAGTGAAAGGAAAATAGGTGGCAATGGATCCTTCTATTGGTCACAAGTCTTAGTTTATAAGGATTATAATCAATGATGGTGCATTACTTTTAATGAACTCTTACCATGTTTTATCACAGATAAATTCTTCTCTACTCTAGCCAGTCGTTGTACAGATATGAAAATCTTCATCTTCATTGAACAATTTTCGTCACTTATAGAATCTACAACATTTGCAAAACAGTGTAAAAGCAAGACATGAATTAAGCAAAAAATTATATTTGATTTGGCCTACAGAAGTTCAGATGCTCTTATTTTTCATGATGATTATCATCATAATTATCATCAGTATCATCATCATAATTATATCAGTATCAACATCATATTTCTGTTTTTCTTCTTCTTTAGCCATGATGTGCATTTAGTGTATATTCACTTAATATTAACTTACTTTTGTTCAATTAAATTTGGGAAGCACTGTGCTATTATAGGAAAATACATATGATTTAAATCTAACTGCTCAGCAATCTGGTACATAGGCACAGGCAGTGTACAGCTAGAATCTTTAATCAATTTTGCTATCTATTTAAACTATATAGCAAATGCCTTGGGCTATTTTAATTAAGCAATAGCTTAGATCCAAATATATAAACATGTATAATAGTAAACCTTCTTAGATAAAGAAATGTCAGTTCCAAACAGATACAAGGCAGTGAATAATGTAATAAAAAATTACAAACTATTTTTTAAATGCTTAGTATAGAAATTGCTGTACATATTATTATCTCTCCCTTTGGAACAAAATGAAGAGTAACTAAATGTGAGTGTATCAAATAAAGTGCCCATGTGAACATAAGTACTTAACATATACTTCCAGATTTGGCACATCCATTTGTAAAATTATTACATATAAATGTAACACTACGTATCAGACTATTAGACACCAACATATTTTAGAAGCACATCAGCTCTGCACATGCACTTAAGTGATAATCCACAAATATTCAAAACAGCTTAGTGTAATTACCATTTGGCAGGAAAGCTAGTATTTCCATGGCCTTCTGAATGTGTATTAAACACATCTTCCAGTACATATAATATGTTTCTCTGTCAATATTTCCATGCTGTCTGTTTCTCAAATAAAACACATCTGTAAAGTTTAAATAAAATGATATATGTAATTATTGTTTAAAAGAGATATCAATGATACAGTTGTATGCAGAAGTGTACAAGTGCATAAATTCTAACTATAATTAATCCTTGTCCATTTTAAATACATCAAGAAAGTTTTTAAAAAAATAAAATAGCTTATCAGTTAGGAAAATCAATTGTAATAAAATCTTTGATTTTATCTACGACAATAAATATTATATATTAGACAATTATATGTCAATAGGATCAATTTCAACTTAATGCCAAGTACATTCAAAGAAAACAATATTCACACCCGTGGTAGACTTTAGCAGACAAAAGCCACATACTAGGATTACATATTTCATTAATAATCTTTTCAATTAATACCTCATAACAAAATATAGTCATTAAAAATAATAGGTATGTGCAAGTAATCTAATCTTCAAAGACTTTTTATGTGAAACAATTTCTGGTATATATATATATATATATATATATATATATATATATATATATATATATATATATATGCTGATTTAATATATTTACATGTACATTGTTTTGATACTGAAGCCTTGGACAAGAGGTATTAATTCCTTTCTACAGGCATAAAAAAGCTGTTTGGGCTATCTTTACCAAGTTAATAAAAAAAACTGATGATTAATGCTGTTCTGTGTGTGTGTGTGTGTGTGTGTGTGTGTGTTGGTGTGTGTGTGTGTGTGTTTGTTTGTTCAAATTTGCACTGCTCTTACTTCTTGACAAATTTGTCTCATTCAGAACACACAAGTAATACATGTATGTGTAAAGCATGTCATGAGTTAAGAAATGTCCTTTGTCCTTTTTACCATTTCATAAACCCAAATGTTTAGCTAAAACTATTTAGATCCACCAGCTTTACTGAATCATTTTTTCTGTATAGATTTATCATGCAAACTTCACATCCAACACTTCCATTGAGAAAGGTAATGAGTCTTTTGTCATTAAAATTTCTTCCATCTTATGTCATTTATGAATTATATTTTTAGTTGACCCTTGTCTTATATGCCACAACTGCATAGCATATATATAATAATTTACCCAATTTTGGACCAAGTTCAACAAACATGGACATAAAAGTCACTAACCTTTAGAAAAGAACACCTAGTATATATCTGAATAATTTTATCATAATAGTAAAAATACAAAAATACTACTAAAATATTCATAAACTGCAGGACTTTGTGGCAAAATCATGAGAAAAAAAATTGGAAAGAACACTTGAGGAAAGACTAAAAAATTCTTGGTGAAGAGTCAAATTCTGTCTATAGGTTCATAATATATTCAGTAATAGTACCATAAAAATACAACAATACATACATCAACAAGGAATCAGCATTGATGAACAACAATTGATAATCTTGATGATAAATAGTTCAGATATGATTTAGATTTGCCTTACATATGAACAATATCAAAAACTTACCCAAACATTTCTAAATTATATATTTTGAAAAAAATAATAAAATCTTGAATCCTGCTCACAAGATTCATAACATGTATACAATTTGTATTAGAATATTGTGTTTCTTGTATTGAGGTGCAGAAACCTCAGATTATTCACGCAATGGAAACTGGGTAATCTTTCACCCATTGTGTCCATGTTCTAATGCTGAAAATATATGGTAAAAATATATGACTTTTAAATATTCATCTAAATGTAGCTGCAGTAATTGTAAATTACAGACAAAACTCCACAGGACACAATCCAATCACACAATATTAGTATGCATCCCTAATAAACATGCAATAAATGCATCTGCCACAATTTATTTTGTATTAATGTCATGTCAAGACAAAAGAGGTATCACTGTAATGATAAATTGACTGCTGTGTTTAATAAGAGAGTTATATTTTGGCTCTGCCTCCTTGGGATACAGAAAAGTCTAAAACTTTTCGATAAGAACCCAAATGTTGTCTACATTAATAAAATCAAAGATAAATCATAAAACATAATTCATGATAACCTAAAATACTCAAATGGATAAAATTAGAAATAAGGAAAACTGCCATGAAATCTGAGAGATAAGTAAAGAGAACTGAATATCAAACTCTGAGGGCATAGTAACTAAGTATGATGTATTATTTTATTATACAAAACTTATTTTTTTTTAATCACTTCAGATATTTTACATTGTTGAACTTATTGGTACCACTTCCACAAAACTTCATTATAAAAAATAAAACCTGCACCAAAATTAATTTTGGATAATTAAATGGTTTTGATTTTATTGCAAATATTTGAGTGTTTGAAATGAAATGTATTCTATGTACATAAATGAAAATCATACAGCCTGAGGAGACTTACTATAAATATATCTACATTCATGTTATCATGCCAAATTGATAAATTTGGAAGAAAGTATATGTTGTTCATATAACCTCAAGTTTCAACTGCATTAAATATTGAAATCACAAAATAAATGTCACTAACCTCAGGAGAAATGTGAAACGTGAATCAAACCCAAATAAACAGTAACCTTTTCAGTAAATTATGAGTCTCTGAAACTAGTAACCCAATCACATTAGTGTCAAGAAAGATTCTCCACCACCTCTAAAAAAACTGCAATATCATAAGGTGGCAGGGGATCATTTCATAAATTGGCCCCTGTCAAATTTCTTAACTTAAGGCTATGGTGTGGCTTTTCAACTGTTATTCTTTAATAATTAAAGATATGGATATATTTGTGAATTAGGTTTCTTAAGCTTGCGATGTTCTTGAAACTGATGTGAGGCATGTACACCCCCCATAATTACTTTACAGTAGGTAGACAGTGAAATACCAACAGTTGGCAAGGAAGAAGAGCTTAAACCACCCACAGCAATAGACATGTGGGTTCAGGGCAAGTAGAATATCTCACAAATGGCATGGATGGCAACTATTCTGAATCACATCAAGCTGTTTAGTACACAATGTTTTGCAAAAGTATCACCTAGAAAAAGAGCTTGTGTTTGCACTGTGAGCATCACAGACATGTAAAATACTGGTACAAATTTGGAGTTGTGGTGCATAAACTTCTTTAGATATAGCCACTGACTTCTCTTGTCAAGTGAATAATATTCTTATGCCCATTTTTAAATATATTTATCCAAAAATATGGACTTTTTTAAACCTCACTTGTGTGTTTATTTGTTATGGTTTTTATACTAGGCAGGTGAATGCGGCATTAAACTTGTGCATAAAAACTGTCCCTTGCACCCTAAAGATGAAACATTGTGTCACTCTAGTCTAGACAATGGGAAGAAACTCTCACCACTGCTTGATGGCTACAGTTGTTTACTCAGTTTCAGTTTGAGCAATGCATCAACAATGATGCTAGCATTTTGGAGGAGGTTCAATAAAAATGTGATCAGGTGTGTATTCTCAGAGAAACTTAATTTACTAAAAAAATGTCACTTTCTCCTTTGCATACACTCCCCAATTACATTAACGTTAAGAGAACAGATAATAGGCAGTGGCAATAGAGAACAGATAATAGGCAGTGGCAATAGAGAACAGATAATAGGCAGCGGCAATAGAGAACAGATAATAGGCAGCGGCAATAGAGAACATTCTACCTCTACCACGATCACTCTGAAGTAAAAAATGTATTCCCTATATGAGCAAAATCTGCACTCCTGGCAGAACTGATGGTGATGTAAACTGTGACCACCACACAAGGTAAAGATAAAATAAATGAAAAGACTTTGCTCACTAAATTAAAATTCCAGGCAAATCCAGCAAAAATGCTGCTTTACGCCTATGGTAATGTTAAGTCGATTTCATCTAGTCTAGTGGCAGTCAGGGTGCAACCATGGAACCTACCAGATTCAATTCTTGTCTCACAAATCTAGATCTCACAGTCAAAAGCTTGAGAAAGTTTACTTTGCCTGCCAACAAACTGCTGAAATCATATCTTAGATCAACACATTCTATTCAAATATGAAGCTTGCTGAGATAGCTCTGACTTGATGAAGCCTATCTGATCTTTTAAGATCTCACAGTACACACAGAATGTACTACTTAAGCCATGATGCAAGGACATGATTGTTA
>JAECUM010012150.1:0-110067 GCA_016617855.1 Megalonaias nervosa
TGAAGAGCGTGGTTCGGAATCATACCATCGGATCTGGCTATGTCGGTTACCACGGTTTCTCTCCGGGAAATCACTTAACTCCTATTGCCTCAGCAATAAATAATATACTTTGATTGTGCGGTGCAGTGAAACCAAAACAAATCAATCAATCGTGAAAAGTAGGTGTTACACGGCATCTTTTAGAGACTATTGCTGATATACGGGGGAGCCCAGGTCTGTACGTAATAACATAGCTTCACAGCGAGAGTTCATATTATCAAGATCAGGATGAATAAAAGGGATTGTTACCAGGTTGTTCCAATGGGAAATGTACAGAAAGGTGTGTGTGTGTTTGTGTGTGTGTGTGTGTGTGTGTGTGTGTGTGTGTGTGTGTTGTATTTTTAACTTAGCTTTAACAATTTTTCAGTCATATCACCACGATATCGGCAGTGTGACAGTTTATAGTGATGCATAGCACTGAGGCATGATGCCGGAGACATGTAGCATCATGTCCCACCAAGTCACATTATCCTGACACCAGGTCGACCAGTCCTAACATTAGTTATATATATATATATATATATATATATATATATATATATATATATATATATATATATATATAGATAGATAGATAGATAGATAGATAGATAGATAGATAGATATTAAATATATACCAAAAATCTTCAGGAGTCATTATCAGTATAATGTCTGGTTCAAAAGAATAAACACCTGAATACAACAAATGAAACATTACATATACCACTCATATCTAGTTTGATCAACAACTTTCTCAACTGAACGGCAAACCTGTCACGTGACTATGATTCGCGCCATGTTAGGGAATCGCAACAAAAGCGAAATCTCATTCATCGGGTAATTCCACTAGATCAAGCGGTATCTACTTTCATTTAAAATCATGACTGATCATAACTAAAAATGTAGCAGACGATGCACTGAAGGTAGAACTCTTGTACATCATGACATTATACAGGATCACTCGGATGTCGAGTTTACACTCCGATTTCGTACAAAGGTAACCTATAGAAACATGTCGAAATAACAAAATTCCAATCCTACCAATTTATCAGTTTATATTTACGCAGAAGAGTAAGTATACATAAACACAGCATTATCCTTACCTGTTGGGAAAATGGGAAAAGTCAGAACTGCCAACTGCAGAGGTCACATAGAGTATTTATTGTCTAAGGCAGTAATCTAATGAACGCTCTGTGGCACCTTGTCTTGAGTGCATATGTCACATTCATTTGACCTGTTCTAATATAAAGGAGGCGCGCGATGGATAGAAAGAAAAAGTTTATAAATAAAAACCGCACAATGGATAAAGAAAAGAAACGACGGGCTCCTCGGACAAATAACAACTTGTCACAGGATATCATAATAAAAGTAAATTTTTTGTTGTCAACTAGAGTACAAAGACTGGAGTTTGTGAAATTAATAACAATAAATCAAACCCTTTATTACCCAAAAGTAGAATCCCATGTATTGAATTGGAACCCTTAATATCTGTCGTGGTATCCTTCCTATCCGACGTAGAAGCTGTTTACCTGATAAATAAAATTAATGCAGACTCAGGTTTGCTCTACATAACTTCCTGGGATGAACTAACATTCCACCTCTCCTTACACTTCAGAATGCCGTAAACAATTTCACAACCGACACTTAACAGCTAATTGTTCAGGTCATGAACTTGTATTCAACACAACAGTGTCGTCTTTGCCTATTCCCATTATCATCATCATCATCATCATCATTGGCAGCTCAGTCTCGGGAGACCATGCGAGTAGCGCCCTTGGAGTGTTGTCTGTCTCTGGGGTTTTAGAATCGTTTGTTGTGGCTGTGCAGGCCGATGCGCGAGTGACAGTCCCTATTGCAGTTGGTGCAGAAGTACTGGGAAGTCTGAGTTGCTTGGGTTGCTGCTGCACTCTTCTTTCTCTCACGTTTCTCTGCGGCTTGCTGGCCTCTCCTCCCATCAGCGGCTGCTATACCCTTGCTGACCGTCAGTCTCCAGGTGCCTTGGTCCTCGACCTGCACGTCCCAGCTGTCGGGTGAAATGCCGCATGCCTTCATGTCCCTCTTGCACACATCCTTGAAGCGGAGTAAGGGGCGGCCGAGTCTTCTGGTGCCAGTGGCCAGCTGTCCATATGGGATGTCCTTTGGCAGCCTCCCATCCTCCATGCGTCGGACGTGTCCCAGCCATCAAACGCGGCGTTTGCTCAGCAGGAAGTACATGATGCGGATACTTGCACGCTAAAGGATCTCGTTGTGTGGGAAGTGGTCTTGCCAGCTGATTTTCAGGATGCGTTGTAGGCTCCCTATATGGATGGTGAGCCCAAACTGCTTGCAGGCATCAGCAAAACGGTCTCCCAGTCTCTGGAGGGCATCCTCGGTGTGGGTCACAAGAGCCGCGTCGTCAGCAAAGAGCATGTCCCTGATGAGCACTGATCTCACTTTCGTCTTCGAGCGCAGTCGTGCTAGGTCGAACAGCCTCCGGTCGGACCTGGTGTGCAGATATCCATCATCAGTGGACGTGTCGAAGGCGTAGGACAGGAGCAGGGAGAAGAAGTTCCCAAAAAGGGTCGGCGCCAACACTCAGCCCTGCTTCACGCCTCTGTTAATGGGGAAGGAGTCTGAGGAGGATCCATCATGCAGGACTGTACCCTTCATATCGGCATGAAAGGAGATTACCATGCTGCGGAGTTTTTGGGGGGCAACCGATCTTCACAAGAAGTTCAAAAACAACCTTCCTACTGACCAGGTCGAAGGCCTTGGTGAGGTCGATGAACATCATGTAGAGTGGCTGACCTTGCTCTCTGCTCTTCTCTTGGAGTTGTCGGAAGGAGAGAGAAGATCATGTCTGTTGTCGACATTCCTGCTCTTAAGCCGCACTGGGATTCCGGGTGCGCGCGGTCCGCCAGCAGCTTCAGCCTGTTGAGGAGGATGCAGGCATATACTTTACCAACGATGCTCAGGATCGAGATTCCTCTGTAATTGTTACAGTCACTGCGGTCGCCCTTGTTTTTGTAGAGGGACCTAATGATGGCGTCGCGCATGTCTTGGAGGACTGCTCCTTCCTACAAGCAAAGGCAGAGTAGCTCATGCAGCGGCTGTAGCAATGTTGGTTTCCCACGATTAATGGCTTCAGGCGGTATGCTGTCGTTAACTGGTGCTTTGTCGTTTGGGAGGGAGTCGATGGCTTTCCTGAGCTCCTCTAATGTGGGCACTTTGTCGAGCTCCTCCATAGTGGGCAGCTCCTGTATGTTGCTAAGGGCCGCATCGGTGACTGACGTTTCCCGGGTGTACAGCTCTGAGTAGTGCTCCACCCATCTGGCCATCTGTTGCTCGCGGTCTGTGATCTTCTCTCCCGTCAGAGATTTCAGGAGGGCAACCCCTTTCACTGTAGGGCCTAGGGCCTTCTTAATGCCACTGTACATGCCTTGGATGTTTCCTGACTCGGCACTGCGCTGGATTCCTTCACACAATTGCTGCCAGTACTCGTTTGCGGACTGTCTAACGATGCGTTGGGTGGTGCTTCGTGCTCTTCTGAGGGCAGCAATCGTCCATTCATTCGGGTATTTTTTGTAAGCTATGAAGGCTTCTCGTTTGTCCTCGATTACTGGTTCCATCCTTGAAAGGTGTGCGTTGAACCAGTCCTGGCTGGGCCGTTCATTCTTGCCAAACGTGGACATGGCTGTGCTATAGATGACATCCTTCGTGCCGTTCCACTTGGCTGTGGCATCGTGCTCTGGCAGGTTCTGGAGAGCCTGGTCCAGGGAGGACACATACTCCTCCACCTTGGAGGGGATAGACATCTGCGCAGTGTTGATGAGAGGGCGACCTTTTGGTTTGGAGCGATGTAGTGTACGTGGCTGTAGGTGCACTCTGCTGCACACGAGGGCGTGGTAGGAGTCGCAGTCTGCACTGTGGTAGCTGTTCAGGGCAGAGCACCTGGCGATGACCAAGTCGAGCTGGTGCCAGCCATGAGACCTGGGGTGTTTCCATGACACTTTGTGTTGTGGCTTACACTTGAAGAAAGTGTTTGTAACGCACAGGTCATGATAGGTGCACAGCTCAAGCAGTCTTTGACCATTTTCGTTGGTCTTTCCAGTGCCATGATGTCCGAGGCAGGTAGGATATGACTCGTTGTCCGCACCTACTCTAGCATTAAAGTCACCAAGGAGGAATAGTAGCTCGTCCTTAGGGCATCCTTTGATCTGTTCGTCCATCTGCCCATAGAACGGATCCTTTATGTCTTCTGAAGACGCGAGGATGTTGACAGGACCTGCAGCAATGGCAAGGCAGATGGACAAGAGACGCTGAGTTCCCCCTGAGGGAGGCTCAAGCGAGGCCAGGAGGATGTTTTCGATGGCGACGCCAACTCCCTGCTGGCGGGGCTACTCAGGTTCTCCGCCCTTCCAGAAGAAGATGTAGTTTTGCTCTCTGAGGGAGCCGCTGTAGGCGAACCTGGTTTCCTGGAGGGCAATTATGCTGACATTTAGTCTGGTGAGCTCTCTGTCGATGATGGCCGTCTTCCTGGTGTCGGCCACCTCCCTGAGGTAGTCAGAGATGCCTGTGCACATGGTGCGCACGTTCCAGCTTGCGAATCGAAGAGCTGGATTCTTATTTAATGGTTTCTTGTTTCTTTTGTCTGGTGCGGGGTTTCCGTCTGCTTGTCATGCTGAGCAAAACACTGAGCTCCAGGCAACCACTGAAGCAGGCAGACGTTGGCGGGCCAAACCTTAGTGACCGGGTCTGCCCGGCTTGAGGCGGGCGGTAGTCGGCCAGTGGAACGCGATGATCTCTCCCACCGTCGAAGCTGACCCGTGGCGCCCCGTCCCTACGCCAATCGGGTGGAACTTATAACCCGTAGACTGCCAGCTTCCGTGTTGTTTCCTCGCTCAAGGGCGAGGCTGGAGTGGCCTCTCCAGGGCGCAAGCCTGGGCGTGTAGTATGGAGATCCTGGGATGCCCAGACGTCAGGATCCCCCTCTCGTCCTTGCTGGTGGGATTCCAAAGGAATGCTGAGCATGACATTTGGCACCAGTTTGGATGCAGAAGCTGCCGGAAGGAAGTCGTAGTTGACACCCAGCCGCCTTAGGGCATCCACTCCGGATTTTCTGTCTGGGTTTACTCCCATAGCCTTTCCTTCTCCCGACGATATTCACAAGGCAGCGGAGCCATCATCCAATGGCACTTCGTAGGTTTCGAATTGGAGTTTCCATCTTCTAGACGAACTGGCTGTCAAGGCTAACGAGCTCCATATGCACGGGTTTGGAGTCAGACTTTTCCTTTTCTTTGACTGGCTGCCTGCCAAGGCTAACGAGCCCAGTCTGCCCACCCAGTTATACCGCCGGGCACTAGGTCGCGCCACATAGTAGGCTCTGTGAAAAACAGGGTTTCCGCATGAAGGTGCTGCTGTGGACGCAATAGTGTAAGAGAGGCCATATGCAAGTACCTCCTACCCAGCAAAGCCAGACAGTGGTCACGCAGCGATCACTACACCTGGATAGGAGAGGCTATGAGAAACGCATCCCTTTTTTTTAGCGATTTGGACGTCAGGCCCAGACCTCGCACACCCCCACCTCTTCCCATAAACAATAATATAGTACAGGAACACTCATGTATATCTCCATTAGACTAGTTGCCATTAGTAATTGATTGATAACATAGTATGCTCTCACTTAATGACAATTAAGCACCATACAGTGTGAACTATTGACCACTATCTTGACTAATGTCGAACACATGCACACGTACTGCTTACAACAAATAGCTGGTGAACACAACCGATTCATAGGTTAAAAAATTCACATCTTAGTTAAACAAATACATCGAACAAAATTCACTTCTTGGCTTAAATACACTATTTCGAACTAACAATTCATCGGCATAAATGATCACACAAATCTAATAATAATAAATTCTTATCATACATGATTCATATATCATCTAAGACAAATACATTCAAAAACACTATCTTAAGGCTCTTATCAAAGAAAACTTATGTATGAAATTAAGACACTGTACCGTGTGCTTCGAGATGAACTAACTCTCCACTTTAGCAGAGCTGTCTCCTTACATTCACTGGTTACGTGTCTTTCATAGACTCCAACTACACGTCTTTTGAACAACTTGTACGAAAGCTACATGCGCCTACCCCCGAAGCCACGACCTTTCGCCTCTCGCAAAAACTTAGACTGCCTAGTTTTGTGGTGTACAACATTTATAAAACACGAAACTTAGCCTGGTAAACGCATGCCCAGACAGTTAACTTATCAAATCAGATTTCAGGTTTATAGTGCCGCCATTATTAACACATGCCCCTCTATGGTTTGGAAAATTTAACATTATTCTCCCGATTCTATTACTATACCTATCTATGTAAAGTTTCAACTTACGACAAAACATTTCAACAAGTAGGAACACTGTTTCTAGTACATTTCAACCCTTGGCATTTTAATAAACAAAACCCACTATTCACCCTCTCGTCCAGTTTTGCCTGACATAATCGCAAAACGGAGCCTCATTAATAACCAATAATGTCTCTAAAGATGATACGGATTTAGCCCGGTGCCAAATCATATACATCAACTTAAAATGTCTGTATGTTACATTGTCATCGGCAAAATTCACACTATAATGTGTTACAATGACATCTCCAAAATTTGCGCAGTTACAATATGTATGCATTATAAATATAGACCAGTGAATAACTGCTGTAATTCAAATAGTTCTATTCTCGTATTTTTATTTCCTGTGTGTCTGATATTCAGATGTGCATGCATGAAATATTCATCTATAAGAATTATATAATAAAGGTATAAATTACACAGACCGTATTTTCATCATTTTCTGGCACAGCGATTATAGTTCAGACAGATATAATTTCCTTAATTGGAGATTGTGTTATCTTAAATAATATGTTACAAAGTGTTAATGGGAGCTCACAGATTGATTTAGTTAGATCTAGTATAAAGCCAGCTCTACTATACTTTAAAGCATAGTAAACACAAATACATTTTGTTTGTTCTGTTTTTATAAAATCAGGACTAAATTCCATCGTTAGATGCAAAATCGGATCCCAAGATCAGGGATACAAAACTTTTATCCATGAAAAACAGAAATATTTCTCTTAACTCAAAAAGTAATCTCATCGATTGGCACTATTGGAATGGCAACCCGGTACCACATCTTTCATGGAAAATGCTAAATCAGTGTTACACAATGTGCAGAGACGAAACAATAATGACAAATATGATACGAACTTTGTTTGAATAATCGTGTTATCACAAGAATATTATGATAACAATCAATAATTTTCATCAGTAAAACCTCTTGTCCCTCTTAGTTTTTAAACATCACATAAAAGTTCAATGTTGGATGCAAAACCTGATTACAGGATACAGGTTACAAAACATTATCGCAGATAAAGAAGTAAATATCTCTGATAATCGAAAACTTCTTGACTCAGCTGACATGAATAAATTTTGATAAATTTTAGGATCAGTAAACATATGAAACTGTTAAGATATTTGATGCTTTGGCAAAAATTAAAAAGACTGAACCTTAGCCGACAAAACTGTTTTTAATGATGCAAATTTGAAACTGATAGTTTTATTCGTGGAATAGTCTGAATTAAATTATTTGCTTGTAAATTACTGGACACAGAATGTCGAAGTCCGAAATATACTAGAAATAAATAATAAGTGTAAATTTAATGGCACAAACACTGATTGAATCAGCTTATTAACCCGTGACACACAGGCAAAATGCACTTCGTTGCACGTACTTACAAAGAGTTCAAGTACTTATGCCTACACAAGATTTTTTTTCCAAATTGGGTAATAATTTTCAATGTAAGGAAATCTAAAGTTATTACCTCTTGAAGTAAAAGTCATGTATGTGAAAGATATCACTGCTGCTGTGATTTCATTAGCAGATTAAGACCATGATACGACACTTTATAAATGACTACGATGTAATGCAGGAACTGTACAATCCGATGGCTCCAAATAGCTTTCAAAAGCGTGCGTGATAATTTAACTCGAGGATGCGATTGTTCAAATCTAAACCAAAATAGTATGTTTTTTTAAGTCACCGTACACTAATCACTTCTTCGGCTCAAACATCCTCAACTCAATTTTATTGTACAATAAAGAGGTTAAACGAAACGGTTGAAGATACTGCCTAATAATGCATAACAAAAACCGAGGTTAAAAATGAAATATTCGATGGAGCCATAGAAAATAGATAGAATTGCTACAATCTGTTGATGCATCTCGCACTCCCGGCTATCTACAATTTAAGGTTATGCTTGAATGTATTAATGAAACTGTCACTCTATTAAAGATTCACTACTGTTAGTACCTTGATCTAAAGTACGACACATATGTAGCAACAATTGGGAATTTTAACAACAAAGTTATTATAGACAGCAGTATAATCTTTGCTCTAACGATAATAATGATGAAAAGTACAAATCACAAAGTACATTAACCTGTGCGTATGTATCTTGCCATGATTGTATATGTTGCTTCGCTATCTGCAATTCGAAGAAGATGATCCAATTATATTAATCGTTACATTTACCCGGGAAAGCAGTTGTGATAATCATAACAGCCTCGGTAGACAGCGGCACATGTCTCGTGCAAATTTCCCCAATTTAAACCTTTTATTTGCGTTTTTTTTTTTCAGGTCAAGACACATGGATATGATTGATGTCATCATGTTGAGAGCCTAACTGGCCAAATATCAGGTAGTCAGTCAATTTTGCTTGCTATTGGCAGTAACCTTTCGTTCGCAAGAGAGCAGTTGTTCAAAACACAGTTTGGGCTAGGTACATGTGTTATAGTTTGATGTGGAACGAAGTGGACCGATGACTCTTGGTTGGCGAAAATCTTTCCGCCATGTTAGTACGGGATGCATAGTTTTTCGTTTCGACTCAGTTTTTAAGACCAGTATTACTTGAACTGACTAGCAACTATAACAAACACTCAAGTGTGTTAAGTCAGATGAAAATATTTTTTAAAAATTTAATTTCAAGAAATAAACAACAACAAAATGTATGATAGTAAATCGAAATACTTGTGTTGTAAACTATTCGCATTTATACATTTACTCTCCATGTACATGCGAATACCCTTACAGAGACAAGAAAACATGCTTGCTCAGTTTTAAAACAATCATGATAGGGGTTTTGAAGAAAAAGTGCAGTTTATCCTATAATCCTATACATTTAATCAAATTATAATCTGTACTTGAGGAACAGTTATTTTTGCTGTTGTGTTGATTGCTGATTATTTCCTCAGGGGGATACAATGGTAATTTGGTAACCTCAGTTCTTCCAATCACCTTCCCTCCATTTTGAGACTGCGTCCATCAGTCATGCTTTCTTCTCTTACGTTATCAGAGAGAAGCACATAATTCCTTTAATAATTTATTCGCCACGTTGAGATATAGCACAAAGATCTTGCATATGCCCAAAGGTTTTAAGCCGTTGATCAACTTCCCTACTTCCATCCGACCAGTCTGCATCGCCTCTATTTCATCGGTCACTCTTGCGAACTTGACAGCATCGTTACACTAGAAACTCTGAAGAACGAATCTAAAAGCATACTTTTTCACGATTCCTTTTGGAAAACAAGTATAGTTACATATAAATGATAGATGCAAGCTTTAAATTATATACCAATCAGAGGGCCTTTATCAATGGAAACCAACAAGAGAAAAGTGTTAGTATGAAGTAAAGTTACATTAAAAAATCATGATTATCTATTTGGAATATGTTAGAGGGCTATAATTTTGTCGCTCACCGGGAACATAGCTAAGAACTCAAGACCCGTGTTAGGATACCCGCTACTGCCCCTCATCTCTCTCTCTCTCTCTCTCTCTCTCTCTCTCTCTCTCTCTCTCTCTCTCTCACACACACACACACACACACACACACACACACACGCACACACACATAGACGCACACAACTATGATGTTTACCTTCAGTATCATTAATTTAAGGCTGATGTAAATATGAAGATTTTCGTATTACGGGTGAATCGGAGAATCACACTTCTTAATATACTGGTATATTCCTTATTCTTACGAGTAGTTTCTCACGTAGGCATAATAATTTAAAATTTATGCACGTATAACAAGACTTTCAATCAACGTAAATGGTCTGTGAAATGCAAAATATGTCTTAGGGGAAAGATGCAGACTAATGACTCTGTTAGAAAATGTTTCAGCTCGGATAGAATCAAAGAAAACAAATGTATCAGGAAAACATGCTGACTGTGAAATTGAGCTCACAAGTATGCATTAGACTAATACGTTAATTTTCAGCCCGGATTGATTCAAGATGAACATGCATTCAGGCAAATCACTGACTGTGAAAATGATCTCATAGATACGCAGTAGACGATATTTAAATACATCATATTTTGATAACTTTTACACTCTAAAGTCTTTATTATTTTTACCTGTGTGAAACACGGTAGAGTGTTATAGTACAGCCACGCCCGTCTCTCATGTACATACCACAAACCTATGTTTATCTTCAGTATGACTGATTTTAGACAGGTGTAAATATGAAGAATATGAAGATTTGTATGTTACAGGTGATTCGGAGAATTACGCTTCTCTTAATAAGCTGATGATTACACGTCTTAATAGGCTGGTTTTGTTCTATTCTTATACGTGTTTGCACCCAAATTCATACGGTTTTTACACACACACACACACACACACACACACACACACACACACACACACACATTTAAGCAATTTAATCAAGTATGACAAAATGTCCTATCGACGCTTATTTCTTCTGAAATGAAAACATGTCCTAATATGTAATTTATTAATTAATAATATATATTTTTTAAAACCGAGACAGAATCAAAGAAGGAAATACATTCGAGAAAATCGTTCACTGCGATAGCATATACGTACGCATGGGAAGGTTATGTAAATATTGCTCATTAAATTTCAATAGTTCTTACAAACTGAAATCTTTTTCATCTTTCTTTAGAAGAGATCATTGTATAACTGTTAATGGCAAGGCCAGCATTAAACAGAAAGTCACATCATTATATAACACTGTTAATGGCACGGCCAGCATTAAACAGAAAGCTACATCATTATATAACACTATTAATGGCACGGCCAGCATGAAACAGAAAGCCACATCATTATATAACACTGTTAATGGCAAGGCCAGCATTAAACAGAAAGCCACATCATTATATAACACTATTAATGGCACGGCCAGCATTAAACAGAAAGCTACATCATTATATAACACTGTTAATGGCACGGCCAGCATGAAACAGAAAGCCACATCATTAAATAACACTGTTAATGGCACGGCCAGCATGAAACAGAAAGCCACATCATTAAATAACACTGTTAATGGCACGGCCAGCATGAAACAGAGCTACATCATTATATAATACTTTTAATTCAAGAACAGCATGAAACAGAAAGCTACATCATTATATATCACTGTTCAAAGGAAAGGCCAGCATGAAACAGACCGCTACACCTTTATATATAACTATTAACGCTACGGCCAGGAAGAAGCTTACAGCTACATCTTTATATATCACAAATAATGGCACGGCTAGCATGAAGCAGAAAGCTACATCATTATATTGCACCGTTAATGGTAAGGCCAGCATAAAACAGTAAGTTACATCATTATATAACTGTTACATTCAGAATTCTGTCCTGATTTTGGTATTTTCTGTATAGTGTATTACAATTTACGAAGTTACTTTAAAAATGTTTGCATCAAACTGACGCACGAATATCTACGCTAAACTCTGTCTTTTCGTCTGTCTCTCTCCTGAATATGTGGATATTCAAACAGGCTGACACCAGAGACATGGCAACAAATCATTTGCAATTACAATAAAAAAGAAAGTCCGCATTTAGTTCAAATCATGGACAGTATATAACCCATGTAAATTAAACTCATATGAAATCAATAAAGAATCAGTAGAAATAAAAAGGGAAAAATCCCTCAACTTGCAAATGTAAGAGAAATGCTCAAAGAAAAATGGGCTTTACATGCAAAAATTCTAATGAAGGACGGGAGGAGATTTCGTGCTCTGCTTTGCTATAGTGTTTTGTTTACTGGTTGTGTAAATGTTTCCGTAAATCAACATTCCCTTTGAGGTCATATTCAAAATATTAAAAATAAATTGATTTCCTTACATAAAGATTTCCAAATCTCGAAGTACTGAAAAAGTTGTATGGTCCTAAAGCGTAATCAAGCTAAGAAAATTAGCCAAGTGATGCAAAGTTTCATGCATTGAAAGCGTAAGTATAGACTTAGCCGAGACTTAGCCGAGATATGCAAAGTTTTCATGCTCTGAAAGCGTCAGTATGCTAGAGACTTAGCCAAGTGATGCAAAGTTTTCAAGCTCTGAAAGCATAAGCATGTCAAAAAAATTATTTACGTGATGAAACTTGCACTGAAAGCGTAAAGTACACAATAATATAATACTATACTTCATGGTTGTTATTGATAGAAATTTTATTAAATGCAAACTGCCTTTGTTCTGTCTTATAGCCTTCTATGGTATGCTTGTTGCACTTCAGGTCAAACTAGGGGTGTGAGTTCCAGGCTGATGTCTGGGCCATGCCGCTCTTACAGACCTGCAGTTTTGGGAACCATCGCTGTTGGAGTAACCGGCTATGGAGCTTACAAATACTGCAACAAAAGGACGTTGGGAGTGTTGAAACCAATACGGGTGCAGACTGTGTCAGCAGCTGGAATACCAGAGGCTCAGCCCTCGGTAATATACCAATCCCATAACATTTGTATCCTGGAAATATATTAGGGACCAGCTAACCCTCAACTTCCATTCTATGTTATGTAGTTGTGACCATTCAGTGATGGTACTATGTAATTTGTACCACCATTAGTTAGTTGTATTCCGATATAGGAGTCGTCCAAGTGTCTAATTTGCAACAAAGTTTTCTATAGTGACCAGCATTTCTCTTAAATACTGAAAACCGAACTGAATAAATTGTAATAAAAAGTTAAGTTCATTGACATTTAGTCAAAACATGTATTCTAATGGTGTTTAAAGTAATCTGAAAGACATTTATATCAGAAAACATCCAGGCTTTACACAACATTCCACACATGGTCATTTGCATAAACCAGAAGAGATTATAATATATCAGTCCTGTCAACAGCATTTGAGAGAGATACAAAGTAAATATTATATACACAATGTTCTCTAATTCCGATCATCTTCCTGAGTTAGGTTCATTTGGATGAATGTAATGCTTTGGTTGGCTGAATAGTAAAAGAAAACTTGTCTTAGACGACTTATATTTGTTTCTTGCTGTCCTGAAAATATCGAGATAATTTGTTTTTATATTAAAAACTCATCCTCGATGTATAATTATGACGAGTTCACATGATATAAAATACATTTATTGTGTCATGATTCGCTTGGCACATTTTAATTACTATAAGAAGGTTTACGACAGAAAAAATCTAAATATAAAATGATTCCTGTACAACATCTGAGCTCTTTTACTATGTTGAAGAATAATGTGACCGAAACAGCTCTTCACTGATGACTAGGTTGATATGACTGTTAAATGTGTAACTGAGGCGGTGGAGAACAAGTACCAACTTTATTTTGGTTCTTCTAAAACACATCATATATTTCTAAGTCAAATTTTGATCTGTTCATTATTAACTTCATAACATTACTGTTGCCATTTGAACAAACAAGCTAAATTTCAATTTGTTTTCATTGAATATTATACAGCTGAGAGCTTAAAGCTGTGTGATTCTGATCACTATATATTTTCATTACGTGTGGACGGAGAATAAGGAACATGCTCTGTTCCTCTGGATCGAACTAAACCCAAACGTAGATGGCAAAAATGTGGCAAAAGTCGCGGCAAGCCTTCAGAAAATGGTTGACAAAATAACCGACCCCAGCATGCGGGATGAAAAGGACGAGATACTTGCTGGAGTGGGATTCGGTCCCAGCTTCTACAAGCAGGTATACAATAAACTAGAATGCTATTAAGGTCGCTAATTTTATAAAACGTATTGTGCAATTGCATGCATTTGTAGATTTCATTTTCATTATTTTAATATTTATAAAGAAAGTTAGTTTGCAAAATATAAATTTCCAGTTCTCGCATCCTAACTTTATTGCTTTTATGTATCGAAGCAGTGTTATTAATGTTAACTGTAGAAAATTTCACAAGTCAAATGTTTATTAGTAAATGGTTATGTTTCTGTCATGCAACAGATATTTGTGATAATCTGGAATCTAAACAAAGCAATGCTATGGACTAAGTATAACAAACGTATACACAAACAAGTTATAAATAAAAAAGATATAGACAAAATATTTTTTTAAAACTTTCAGATTGGAGGAAAAGCTAAGAAAGATTACACCTACGAATCCAGGAAAGGAACCTATGGTGAACTGCCAAGTTCGGGTTTGTGATCCTTAATTATTTGCCAGTATTGAATTGAATAATAAAGATTTTAACAAAATTACTCACAATCAATATCAATTTAAAGGGAAGGTGAAGGCACATGTATCATACTTAAAATGCTTTGTATGCGACTGTAACGTATGTGATCAAAATGAGAATAAGGAATTTGATTTTGTTTAAATACGTTGTAACTTATTTGGCGAAAATAAAAATAAAGGATTTGATATTGTAGCATACGTTTCATATCTAAAATCGACTTAATCCTGAAGATGTTTTCTGCTTGTACTTGTGGATTGTTATGGGAATTTGTACCTAGCTACATCTGGGGATATCGATGAAAAAAATTATGCTAACTTTCAAAGACATGCGATACAAAAGACAAAACTTGGAACCAATCTGATCTGGCAAGAAAAACATATTGTCCATTAAAACCTTAATAAGAAAGATTTTGTTCTGATGCAATATCATAAATCATGAAGGTTTAAGTGTAGGGTAGTAGTATACTTGTAAGGCCACCAGAATATGAATTGAATAGAGTAAGTAATAATTATATATATATATATATATATATATATATATATATATATATATATATATATATATATATATATATATATATATATAGTAAAACTCGTCAAGACCGAAACCTCAGTCAATCCAGATCCCCTTAAAACCGAATCATGTCTATGGGCACAACAATATCCTTCTTCAATATCAATAAACTTTCACAAAGTTCATCGACATATATCTATTCTAAAATACCAGACATGTGTTCTGCCCTAAATGTGTATTGTATGCCCAAACGAAGCAATGAAACAAAAGGTTACTGAGTGCATATGGGTGACCAATAAAATTCTAATGAATATCGATTACAATTAAACATTCACTGAATATTGATGTTTAAAGAAACAACAAGTTTTAGCATGTAATAGGAAACCTGTTTGCACCTAATGTTTTGGTTTTTCGCTTGTGAACTGTTAGAATATTGAATTTAAAAATTACCCAAAACAACTGATATATTTTGATAACTAAGTGTACAAGAAATCCAAGGTCAAAATTAAATAAATAAATTTATAAGCTGGTGTACTTTGTATTGCTCTACCATTAGACGGAGATCTTCAAGCACGATTCATTCCATAGAGAAGTCAAGGAAAATTACTCTATCCCTAATTATCCATAAAAATAATAGCTGAAAGAGCATTCACCAATCCAACCGATTTGCCCAAGTTGAAGATGGTAGACTAATCTGACCGAATGCACAAAAGGGTCTGTTGGTGAGTAATATGCTTTTGCAATTTGAGACACTCATCTGATCGAATATAGAAAAGGGTCTGGTGGTGAGCAATATGTTTTTGCAGTAAGACAACTAATGAGAATACATTGTTTTCCGTCACAAAATGCTTGAGTAGATTAGTTACAGCAGTGCATGAATCACTCAAGGTTTATATAGGTCTTGTATACTATTCCATGAGTTTGTCATTTTCTTTAGTAGGACTTATTGCGATAAGTAAATTGTATAGATTTTTTCTTTTTCTTTATTAAATAACAGACAGATTCCTGAACAATTCATTTTACATCCAATATCCCCCTGAGTTAGTAGCATGACGTCATAATGTATGCAGGCCTTCATTTTACAAAAGCGGAAACAGAAAACGTTTAGCAAACTGAAAATGTGATTTGGTCCCTTGGGAATTTAGTTCTCACGAGGATTCGTATTTACCTTTTGCAGCATTTAATTTAGACCATGTTATTATGGAAGTCACAAGGGTCATGTAAGCTCATTTACTGATAAAAATTTAAAAGTTGTTTTTAATTTTAAAATTTAATCGCAATATAGTTCAAACAAAGATTATTCAGTCATGATTTTTGTGTGAGCTGCACAATAAATGTCATAACAAAATTTCCAGGCGAAACTTATCAGTCGCTGTGGACCTTTACAATGGCAGTTCGGCATCAGTTTGGGTCAAGATAGTTGATATTGAATGGAACTATTGTTAGTGCAGTAGAAATCAATGTACTGTCGCATGAACAAGAATTAGCGCGCTTTTCATTTATCTCCGTATGGATCTATGAATGGGATAGAGGAGTAACATATATTTGTTGTATGTACGTTTTATTTTTAACTTGTACATATGATATTTCGTCAAAATTATAATTGAGTATAATGTAAACATTAACTAAAATAAATCTGAATTGACAGCCGAGTTTCTACGTGTCTTTTAAGTGTATAAAGGAAGATATTTTATGGGAAAAATGGGTAATATGTACGAATTGAAATATAAGACAGGACATACCATATATAAAATATATACAAAGTTACATAATTACCTCCAATTTATTGGACGTGTGTGCCTTTTCGCCTGCCGGCGTTTTCCAAAGGCTTTGTTTATAAATGACGAACTTGTCGCGTCTCTGTTTGTCGTACAACTTAACAGCGAGCACTTTACCCTCTTTGGTGTCTACGTTTAAAAATGTCGACGTACGTTATCACTGAATGTGCTGTTAAGCATTTCTCAAGGAATGTATACAATAACCTTCAGTGGAATTTTGATCGACAAGGAACGAAATAAAGTAAACAAATGCCACTGAAAGGAATGTGTAATCAAATTTTCCAAAATGGCACCTATAGCTGCATAAAGTTACTCACAGCGAGTACATGACCTGTGTGAGTTGTATTATACATTATGGATTAAGAACTCATCGCTAAATAAAAAAAATATATTCTCATATACAGTCATTTCACTTCCAATAAAATCAGGCAACCAAATTTAACCAACCATTAAATCTTATCAATTTCTATTCCTTTTTCAGCTGGTGATATTTTCATACATGCTAAAAGTAACACATATGGTAAGCTGTTTAAACTGGCCCAGTGTTTCTTGAAAGAGCTCCCGAAAGGCAGTGTGAAAAATGCAGAGGAAACGTACAGTTTTGCTTACAAGATTAATCGGGATCTCTCGGAGTTTATTGATGGTAAGATTAAATAAAATCCATTGCGCGGTATGGGAAAATCTCACCAGAGGGTCAGAAGTTGCAGTCAGAAACTAGGCGTTGCCGCCTGAAATTCTGGATCCAATGGTGCAATTTTCCTATGCCACTTCAACGCGTATGGTGGATTATTTTTATCCCATGTCTAATTAGGACATGGCTATGAAATAATCATGGCCAGAGATGTGTCCTTAGAAATACAAGTAATTTTCTAAATTTTTGTGTCATTAAATAGAGCATACAATGTTTTTGTTCAGAATAAAACATTTTGCTATAAACAAGGACCGCTGTTTATAGGATACCAAAATTCGTCTTTTTAATAGTAAAATCGCGAGAAACTTTGCACTTTCATGACGTCATAAGCATAATGACGTCGTCTACAGTGTCATTGAGTGCACTCTTGTATGATAGGTGCATTCCACAGCACATTCACACATGAGTATGCTATATCATGCATATTTAGGCACGAGAGAAAAATTTTTTTCAGGGAGTTTGCCTTTTTATGTAAATCATAGTGTGCAAACGCAATTAAATTTATCAAACTAATTTTATCATTGTTTGAAATTAAACTGTATAAGAAGCAAAGATAATATGACCTATAGAAAGCAAAGAGTAATACGAACATCAAAGTTTGGTTTGAAATGTATTGTCCAGTTCTTAGATTATGTGCTTACTCTCCTGATGTGTGTGCATGTGTGTGTGTGTGTGTGTGTGTGTGTGTGTGTGTGTGTGTGTGAATAAAACAACGTTGAGACTTAATTTTGTTGACATGTCTAATGTCTTCTTGCAATCAACCTCCAAGGCAGGGGAACACTGTTATTCTTTAAAGCACTGTCTTCATATTTTAAGAGTCTGAGAAGAATGAAGTTTTGGAGAATACCTCTTTTCTATTCTCCACTTAATTTTTGGTGTCTGATTGGATATAGTGCTCACGAAAATGGAGTGGGCACCAGACAACTCAGAAAATCTATGAGAACAGGTATCAAGTGGTAAGGTAATATCAGATTTAATACGTCACATCCACACCAGTCATTCCTCATCCCACATCAAATCTCAGCAACACGCGGATTTCTCCCATAAGCTGCTCAGCATCTACGTTTCCAATCGTGGCATTGTTTGCCAAACGACAATCCAACCAACGCAAGGAGGTAACTCTAAAATGTCGACAAGTGGCAATACTGCTCTGTGGAAATGGTGTAATGTTCGTTGCTAGGTAGTTGCTAAAACATAAATTTCGGCAATTCGCCAACTGAGGCAAAGAAGCTGCTGCACTAAACATAAATTTTTATTATTTTTTAAATAGGCACGGAGAATCCCGCCGAGGAAAAACAGCGCCAAAAGTGGCAGTTGAGACTGAAACCGGAGGAAGCTATGTGGTAGGATGTTTTGGATTTTTTTGTGTGCGTGTTCGTGAGCACGCACACTTGCACTGATGGAATGATTCATATATATATATATATATATATATATATATATATATATATATATATATATATATATATATATATATATATGTGTGTGCAAGGTCATCGTCCTCTTTTACTTTTATTACCGATCAAAATAAGTCCAGACGGGTTTAACTCTTTAACCCTTTGAGATATTTGTCATTTTCGCCTGAAATGGGAGTAGAAATCGTATTTTTGGGGTTACTTCCGAATACATCCTAGTACATCTGCTTGAAAGAGATTCTTGTTTAATGGGATGCCTAGGTGTGTTAAAGACTTTTGGGATTGTTTACTTTGCTAGCGCATGTGCAGAAGGGTACAAGTTAGAGCTCTTTTCTTTTTCTTTTTGCTTATTGGACTCATCATTTTCGTGTCCTAGCCACATGTTACTCCAAATTTCAAACTACTTTCTGCAATGATTCACCTGTCCGTGTCCATTTTAGACCGGTCTGCTTTAGATCTCAGGCCACAAAGTCTGAAATAAAGATACAAAATCTGATTCTGACAACCGGAGAATTTTCGGTATAAAAACTCGAGTATAAACAATTACGCTTTTCCCTTTGCATTTTGTAATACGAGTAGAAAGTGCAGATTATTTGGTATCACTACATCTCTCTACTTTTGCGTAATACAAACCACTTCGATGTATAGTAAACGATATGGTCGGTACAGGGCTCGAAAATGCGATACTACTTCATGACGCGTAAACGTGGCACGCATGGTTAATCAGTACAACCTTGTTATGAGCGTATGTTCCATCGCTTTCATGCATTGTTGCTCTTTGCACCTGAATCTTAAAACAGTTTCTTCTGTAATAAATTAGCAATAATTTCATTATTCTTACAAGCTGTTTAATAACACTGTTTGTTTGTTTGCTTTTTTACTTTTGTTTTCTTTGGGCTTTATAAATTATATTTCACAAGATTATATTAGAGTTCAACTTTCTAGTCATACTGCAAGTTACGACTAAAATGAGAAATCTCAAATCTTTTTCCCGATAAAGCAGTGAAAAAGACATGACGGTTAGCTATATGGATTCGTGTATGTTTATATATTATTTTCTTCAGCTTACCCAGAAATGGATACATGACATGGATAAAATCAACAATACAAGCGGTAATTATTTTCGTAATTTATCGTTGCTTTATTCATGTATTCTTTGATTTTGCTTTCTTCGTGTATTTTTCCTTGTAATATCATCCTGTTAAATATTATTGTATGTAATATCAAATTTAGAGAGAGTATACGTGTAAACACATTTACAGATGGCTTTAACATATGAATAATATATAAAAACTGGCAACTATCTCACCTGCCTACTTATATCGCGCTTATTTAAACAATGCATTCCTGAAAGGGTAAAATAGAAACATGTGATTAAAACATTTTGTGGGTCATGATAACTTGAGATTTCGATTGTTTTTACACACCAATCAAGTTTCTTAATTGAGGGCTACAGTAACTGTAGTAGTATGCTCATACTGTCCATGCGTTTTTCACCGCTAAGCTTGCTCTTTTGTTGCAAGCAGTTTGTGCTGTTGCGACTGACATCAAGGTTGATGAAGACGATGAAAATAACAATGTGAATGTGTGACAATAGGGCAATTTCTCTGAACTTAAATAACACACGCATGAGTTGCAAAAGACGTAAGTTAGAAAAGGAAAGTTTTTTATAACCAAATTATGAAGTGTTAAAATATAACAGGAAGACAGAAACCTAACAACAAAAGTATTGTGCATACTTGCATGTTTTGTATAGAGACAATGAAATTGTCACAAAATTGTCACAGATTATTTACTAGTTGACGGAATTATTGTCAGGCAGCGATAAAAACAAGATACAGTGTAAAATATATTAGACACACCTAGGAACTAAAGCTGTCCCACCAAAGATCATTCTTAAATGATCGGTCCCTTTTTAAACCAGTATTAATAACTGTAAGTGTTTCTTGAGTATTGGTATTTTTTCCTGTTAGAAAGAAACCCAAAATCATTGTATATAAATGTGGAGTATAATGTAAGCACACATTCGCTGATCATGACAAAATAAAGAAATTAAATGTTCGCTGTGTGAAAACATTTTCGGGAGACAACGGAAAAAGCTATGAATTTAAAACGAACTCCTTTGTTCTGCCTAGCATTTGCACACAACAAACTGTATATGATCCTTACATACATCGTTATCTTCGTATAGACTGAAATGATTAAAATCATTATTTCTTTAGAGGAGTAACATAGATTAATCTGAAGGCTGTAATATAAGCTGTAATTGGACGCATTTTCTCAGCTTTCAAGTGGTGTAGAAGAAAACCCAATAAATTTGCAATTGTGTGACATTTACGCAATTGATGTCCATATGGAAAATAATATGAGACGTAAGAAATTTATATCCATTTGGACAATGTTATGTCAAATAATTAATCGATATCCTTATGGACAACTGATATCCATATGGACAATAGTATGTTATATAAGTAATCGATCTCCATATGGACAAAAGTATGTCATATGAGTAATTGATATCCATATGGAAAATAATATGTCATATCAGTAATCGATATTAATATGGACAATAGAATGACATTTTAGCAACTTTTATACATAAGGACAATAGTATGTCATATAAGTAATCGATCTCCATATGGACAAAAGTATGTAATATAAGTAATCGATATCCATATAGACCATAGTATGGCATTGAAACAAGTGATATCCATATGGACAATAGTATGTCATATAAGTAATCGATATCCTTATGGACAACAGTATTATATTTAAGCAACTGGCATCTATATGGACAATAGTGTGTCATATAAGTAATCGATATTAATATGGACAATAGTACGACATTTAAAGAACTGATATCCATATGGACAACAGTGTGTCATATAAGTAATCGATATCCATATGGACAATACTATGACATTTAAGCAACTGATATCCATATGGACAATGACATTTAAGCAACTGATATTTACAAGGTCATTTTGGTGGCTAGGTAGATGACTATTATTACGACTCTATGGTATTAAACTAAATAACAGAAGACCAACATTTTTTAAAAAAATTCAACAAATAATTTATTTCCCTAGTATGCAAAGTGATTCAACTCCCAAATAGTCATACAAGTTCTATCGCAAGTCAAAAAGAATAGCGTCTTCAGAATGAATTATATTGGCATTCTTGATACATTCCGATATTGACTATGATGATGTGCCAGTAGTCTTAATTAGTGTTGATGTGCTGTCTTGATGTATCACAATGGTATAATCCAAAATGCGCTTGAATGAATTCACAATAATTTCCAAGATAGAAATTTAGTGGTAGAGATAAAGAGAACTTATTAATTTCAATGAAGAATTTAAATAAATAAATTAAATCCTCTCAATTGAATACAGCTTGATTCCACCTAGACCAGCGTTCAAGAGATGGAATGCCTAATCACGAAGTCAACAACTTAATATACCTCTCCACCTGACCTATGTATGTCACAATAACCTTTTTTCTGGAAATACTCTGTCATCTTAAAGTAATTTCCCATTACATTCATAAACAAGATCCCTTCTTAAAATTACCAAGGTCAGAATACCACGTAACCGTGTAATATTTATCTTAATATATACTCTACAATCATAGACAAGTATTATAAACATTTTGGTTTCAAAAAAATTAATCAAAAAGGTGTTAGTAATCAGGTAATCCTCTACCCTTAATTAATACCCATGGTTAACCATTCAATATAGATATAGGTAATATAGATATAAATAAGGAACTGTTAATCAGGCTGTTAATACAGCCAGTGTTATTTATTTGTCCTTAGTTTCTTCATTCCGCCTGTTTTCATAATCTATTACACTTAATTGTATTAAATATCTTGAAGGAAGAAAATCTTTCACCATTTTTGCCACAAAATGTCAAGGAATCTGCATCCTAATCATACTATCAGAAGGAGAATATTGTATGAACGTCTACCTGCAAATAGCGTCATGAATGTTTTATCTTAACATGAAATGCTGACTTGTCAGTTTACGGAAGATTTAGAAAGCCTTTGATCAGGACATCCATATTTGGCGTGTATGTCAAAATAATGATATAATAACATGTTTGTCTTGTTTTTGTCTGGTGTCGTCGTGTTGTAATGACTGTATGTTTGCCTGAAGTAGTTAATTTGTCACCATCGATCCTCTTTACAAAGCAAAATATTTCGTTTAACACTGGAAACAACACTTTTCTTATATAAAAAACGGATTAATATCGTGCTGAGGAAAGACACTGCTACATGTTACCGGTATCTCATTTCTAAATTTATAATTCTGGTGTAGCATTTTTCTTTTCTACCCAAGCAAGGAACACGACTTTTGAAAACACCCAAGGTTCTTTGTCAGTTACAATTATTGATATTTCCTATGCAAAATTGGTAAAATTAATGATTATTCTCATTCATTTTTGTTTCAAATTTGGTACAATGCATAAATGCTCCACTTTCATTTTGCTTTTGCAATTACAGCTAAGATTTATTTCAGTTTGAGGCGTTTCTTAATTGATTACTTATGAAATTTGTTAGGAAATTACGGAAAAAAAAACAAAATTAAAAAATAAACATTTATTTATATGTTAATAGAAACGTAACGATGTATAAAAATACTAAGTTAATTCTGTAAAAATTTGTAAATATTAGAAAATAATTGTCTTGTACATCAAATTTGTTTGCAGACAAAGTTTTGGAGAGCTGGGTTGGAAGGAAAAGAGCTGACAGCACAGAGCTCAAACACAAACCTATCACGGCCCACATTGCCAGGATGACAGGAGGTAGGACTTTGCTTTACTTTTTAATTAAAGAAAAGGATTTACCTCCAGCCCAATTTTGATTTCGCTGTATCATCTAAAACACACTCTGAGTTAACCCGTTTGCTTTCACTAACTTACTTAAAATGTTTATAATCCTTTATATTACGTAAAGCTGAATTCACGTCGTAAAGTGCAATTCCAGACCTCTTCAAGTGGAATCCTTTTAAGACATAAATCCACATCCATTTCCAGCTTGATCCATCCGTTGTTCTTATAAACAGAAATGCATGCTTGGATAATAACATTTGGAATGTTTTGTTTTGGACGATTTGACCATAGTTTTACTCAGTCGGTATGTATGACTTACAAGTAAGCCATAAACATCTTCAGCGATGAATTGATACTCATTTGAATGCGAAGATGTCTAGGACACAAAACTGTAAATGTATATTCTACTATTTTATTACATGACGAAGTAGTTCCTAGTCTACCTTTTGTGATAACCTCAAGTTTTGTACACTAACAATCCAGGAAGTTCGTAGATTGAACATCGCAGGTCATAATTTCCTTTAACAATTTTATTTTAATTTGATGCCGAATAAAAATATTTTAAAAAGAGACTTTCGTTTTACATCTTTTTCTGTTAGAAAAAAAAAAAAAAACATTGTATGAAGAGAATTGCTTCATTGTTCCATGACATTATTAGCTGTAATGAAATAATATGAACTTTTTAAGTCAGATATGCAACTTAATTGAGTGTATCCACAGCTATTGAGCATCTTCATGGATATATTAACCATTCAACTTTGGATCTTGCCTTCTCAGTGAGTGTGTTATTAGAATTGATCCATAAAGAATGCCTCGAACGTCAATTTATCTCTCGGGATCATTAATGTGTAGTTAACAGAGGAAATTTTATAACAGAAAAAACATTTAAGGAGATATTTTGATTATAATGCCAAATGTCAAAGTACAATACCCAATTTCATCAAAACAAAGATAGAAGCTGTTTTCAGACGGTATATATACATACATACATATATATATATATATATATATATATATATATATATATATATATATATATATATATATATATATATATATATATATGAAACAGAGTCACACAGAGAGAGAGTACATTTTCTTTTTTAGGCAACGATTTTCATTATCCGAAGACTTTCGAGATAGTGCGGCAATCACTGCCTTACGGGACTGTGACGGGTCCAGCAGGTCTGTATGTTATCGCCTACGCTGCATCACCAGAGAACTTCAACTTTATGTTGAACAGGATGGTTGGAAGAAATAAAAAAGAGAATGATGACATCATGCTTATGTCTCGCAACGTCAAAGGGACATTCTGGTATTTCCCAGGAGTGGATGAGCTGAAGCGTTTTGCTTAGGTTTCTTGTGATTTTATTCTCTCATTGTATCGTTAACTAGTGTTACCCAACAGGGTTTTTAATATCAATTGAATTGAACTGAGCATATTTTAGCCGCAGTGGATTTTAATCTTGAAAACTGGATGAATGAATATCTTGTTTTACCTGGTGGATTATTCTGAATTTTTTTTTTATTATTGTATGCTGCTGATTTAGGCTGAATAAAATTAGCTTATCTTTTGTGGGTACCCTGATATTGCCTTATTTTTAATTATACTATCGTATAAAATTCCATTCATATTAGATCAAGGTGGCCCATCTTCTTCAACCCCGCGGGCCACATGAACCAAAAATGTAAAGTACGTGGGAAATGCTGCTTTAAATCATAACTATGTGGCCCTCTGGACTGCAATTAGACCACCCTACATAATTTGATTGTTCTACACTTCCATACAATTCACATGCTTGTATAAGAATGCAAAAGGATTTAAGCAAATTAAAATTGATTTTAATTATATTACTATACATGTCGCGTGTGAATTTATCAAAGTGACTCTGGATTTAATTTCACTACGGAACTTTAAAGGTAGTAATCTAAAAGTTGAAATGTAATTGCTTCTTACAATAGGGAAAGAATTAAACATTGATACAAGATCCGAAAAACATAGATACATCATGAAATGACAGCTTTCCAAAACTTCTTGTTATGTTTATTAGTTGCTGAACACATTACATTAAATGGTTGTCGCCATATTTCTTCAAATAATACATTGGAAAGGAACTTGAAAATAAAATTCCAAATACCGCTAGCGTGATCAAAGTTTTCTCAGTTAAATTTCATTTAAAATACCGAATGGAGCCCGATATGAAATTAGAGAGACCCCGGACCTCGGATACCGGATTTTTTGAACACTTAGGATCTCAGACTAATATCTAGGAATCATGAACTCAACGAATAATCCAGAATTATACTAAACAACGTATTTTAATATTCACATAATTCCTGATAAATATTCAGTGCACAAATGCGATCGAGGGAAGAATCGAAGACGATACGAAATTTATTCCGACAATGAACACAAATGGCTGAAGTGCGACTCAGGAGGCGCTGTGATACAGAAAAGGGCTGGGGTACTGCCTTTGTTGATGAGTAAAAAATAGGTTCAAAAATCGTGCCTGGAATCACACTATGCACGCTTTCTACACACAATGACCTAGGTATGCGTGAAATAAAAAGAGAAGGCTTGTTTCTCAGAAACAGCAAATGTTCAATTACAATCAGAACTGGCTGTGTTTTGACTTTTAGCTAGGCAGAATCAGTGAACATTTGATTTTGGTGACCCTGTGAGATAGAAAAAAAAATTATAATTTCAAAACCCGAATTGAAATTCACAATGTATAGTTAATTGTAGTAATAGTTATAGTAAATTCAGAGAAAGACATCTTGAATTATATTATCATAATTCATTTGAATACTGTTAGCCCATGAGCACACATCAAGCCACGGTTACATTAGTACATTCAAGACTAAAGCAACATCAACTCATGCAGTGCTTGATCTTATTTCGAAAACCACCGGAAGTCACTTAGAACTTTATTCATTAGAAGTGGTGATATAACTTTTTGGACTATTTTGGGGTGAATTATTTCACAATAGCGTAGGGTCTTTCTAAATTATCATTTTGTACTCTATGAAAATAAATTATTTGATGAATTTTATAAAACTTATTAGCTTTCACAATGTTAACTAAATGGAGAACTAGAGGCCTTGAAAAAGGATGAATTACTCCAGTTTGCCAGACAATATGATCTCTCTGTGGCGACTGTTACTTTAACATATCAAGATATACAAATATTTTGGTCCAATATTTGGTAGAAAAGAATTTTTGGGACAAAAGTGTTTTAGGTTTGATTATTAAGTCTGTATCTGGCTCTGATATAAAGGTTGAAATTAAAACACAAGACGAAAATATGGTTAGAAAGCTTGAAATGCAGTTGTCTAAAGAGGCAAGAGTGAGAAAAATGTAGCTAAAGATAGAAGAATGAGAAAAGTAGTTGCAAAATAAGGAAAGAGAGGGAGTAAGACAGATAAAGAGAAGATCGACTAATGCAAATCCAATTGCAAAAAAACAAAAAGAGAGGGAAATACAGATCCAAATAGAAAAAGAAGAGATGAAATCACAGATGCAGAGAGAAAAAGAAGAGAGAAACATACAGATACAGAGAGAAAATTAAGAAAGGAAATTTCCATTTAGATTAAAAGAATTATAGCTGGCAAGTGGAAAGCACTCCCCCACTTTACATAAAATTCAGGTTTTAATGTTACTAGAATTATTAGGTTAATTACTCCTTCTTAGGATAAAGAAGCTGATAAATATTTTCCTCCTTTTGAAAATACATTACTCACAATTTGAAATTGCTAAGAGAATATTGGACTCTATCATTACCAAGTGTACTTATTGGCAGAGCTCGTGATGTCTACCCTTCTCTGTCAGTACAGGAAAGTCCTGATTAAGATGTAATTAAGAAATCTCTTTTGAAGGTTTATGAGTTGGTAACAGAGGCATATCGACAAAGATTTAGGAACTGTAAAATGAAAACGGATTGACCCATGTCAAATTTGACAGAAAGAAAGAGTAATTATTTTATAGGTAGTGCTCAGACAAGAAGGTTGCACAAGACTACAATAATGTCAGACAATTCTTATTAGTTGAGGAATGCATGAATTGCGTCCACAATGACGTTAAGATCTATCTTGATGAACAAAAGGTCGAAACGTTTGAAAATGCTGGCTGTACAACTGACGATTATTCCTTGACTCACAATGTTTCTTTTTTCAGTAAGTCTATTGGTAAAAAGCTTATTCAGTACGTCCAAATTTCGAACTGCAACAACTTTTAGGAATTAGATTTCTGATAAGAAAAACCAGAAATCCTCATCTCTTTTTGCATGCACACATTTCAAGAAGAAATGTCACGTTATTTCGGATTGCTACAGATTGAAAACAAGCAACATAATCAAGACAGACCTATTACAGAAGCTTAGGTGAAGGCCACGGTCATGTATTGAAAGCAATTTATTTATTGTATCAAACAAATTCGAATTTGATTTTATTATGAAAAATTATGAGCCATTGATGTCGATAATGTTAATATCGGCCAATCCTATCCCTATTAAAATTTTAAGGGACACATGATCTTCTCAGAGTCTTTTATTCTATGTATTTTGCCTTTAGAAGTCTTCTTCTAAGCCATGTGCTCTTATTCAGGGTGTAGAGTGAGGCTTTGTTACGTTTTTATATATTGCGTAAATTTGTCGTCAGACTTAGTATCAGGACCCTTGACAGTCGGAACCGGGACGTCTTTACCCCTCGAGAGTACTCATTTATTACTAGGCAATGACCTAGGTGGAGATAGGGTTGTGGTTAAACCTGCTTGTAACGGATAAGCCTTGTTTGGATCAGAAAGTCGATCATATTGAAATAGAAATCCCTGATTTATACTTAGCTTGTGAAATTGCTAGAGCTATGGCAAAGAAATCTTTCGAGAATGATGTCGATCAGGAAATTTCTGCCTTAGCTGTCATATTCATTGGTCAGGTTTTTTCATGAGGTCACTTTCATCCTCTTTTTACCACTCATTCTTTTTACTCTAATCAGGGTGACAAACGACAATCACTCATTTTCGAACAGGAACAAGATCCTGAGATATTTTTGTTTCAGAGGGCTATCAGCGATTCTGATACCACAGAAGTATATATTTATTTTCCTAACAATGGGGTCCTTATGAGGAAATGGAGACCACCTGAGCGAGGTTGCATCTGGTGACGAGCGGTTAGCGAACTATCACATTGTTCTAGACAGGTAATTCTTAGTTTAGCCCATGAAACTTCTTTGGTTTGTCATTCAGAAGTCAATAAGACTTATTACAAGATCCTGAATTATTATTATTTGGCCAAAAAATTAAACGTGATGTTTATAAATACTGTAGATCTTGTCACACTTGTCAAATGGTAGGAAAACCCAATCAGAAGATGCCTAAGGCTCATCTGAAACCTATTCCTGCATTTGACGAACCATTAGCAGAATAATGGTAGACTCTGTCGGTCCTTTTAATAAGACCAACTCAGGCAAACAAAACTGTTGACCATAATAGGTGGATCCACAAGATTCCCAGAGGTAATTTCTTTGAGGAATGGGAAAATTAAAACCATAGCAAAATGTTTGATTTTTTATTTTTTTATTCATAATTTGGCCGCCTCAAATCTGTTCAATCTGATTAGGGGTGAAATTTTATGTCTGGAAGCTTCCAGCAAGTTATGCATAAATTATGCATCCACCAATTTATGTCTTCTGCTTATCACCCTGAAAGCCAATGGACTTTAGCAAGATTTCATCAAACATTGCAAAATATGATTCGGTTATATTGTTTTGATGCCGGAAAAGACTGAGACGAAGGTGTTCATTTACTGTTGTTTGCTGTTAGAGAATCAGTTTAAGAATCCTTAGGATTTATTACCTTTGAACTAGTTTTTGCACAAAGTGTCAATGGACCATTCAAGTTGTTAAAAAAGAAACTTATTTCAAAAACAGATTCAGTAATTTTGGACGTTATGACTATGTGTTTGATTTTAAATATATATTGTCAAAATGCTTGTGAAGTTGCAAGAACAATTCTTCATTCTACTTAGTCAAAACCTGAAATTATGGTATGACAAAAATGCAAAGCAAAGGATCTTTGAACTCTTACCTCAGAATCATCTTCGGTCAAATACTATGTTGCTTACATAGTTGAAGAGAAAGTAAGTTATTTAAATTATGTCATTATGTCCTGGGAGGTGAAAACAAAACAACCTTGCCACTTAAATATGATACAAGAGTAAGTTGATAGAGATAGTCCTCTTAATCGTTCTGTCAATTTAGTTGTACTTGTCCCACACATTTAGGATTTAAGAGATGGAATGCAATGAGATTGTAATGACTTTGGCGATTTACGACTCTATGGTCACACACAAAGTAACAGAAGGAATAAGAACCATCTGGAATTACAAAGGCCGAATTTATTTTGCTCTATCGGTAAGTAGAATCTGCCAGAATCCTTTTAACAGGCCAAACTTGGTGACATAATTTGCATTTCAAATTCTGTCAACACAGCCGTCAATTCATGGTTTTGGAAATGAGTATGTTTTGGTCACACTGTTCACTTTTCTTTAATCAGTGCACAAGAATACACCGCAAACTCCAGTTACTTTCCTTGGTTTAATAAAGTCATTCTCCAACAAATATTCACTTTCCTTTTTCAAACATTCCAGCTTGAGAGGATTCATCCTGTACGGTGCTGTTTTACAGGATTAAAATCTACAATTTCAAGATCATGGGAGATTTTGTTTGTTCTGTTCGAGTTGGAACAATTGGAAACAAGTGCTCAAATTCACACATTAACTTCTTTTAACTCATTCTTTTCCTGCAGTTGTAGATGTGATACGTTATTGAATTCTGGTTGAACCAAGGTCACTACAGTCCGGCTGTACGTCATTTGCATCGTCACTCTGTGGGACAAGAACAACTAAATTAACAAATACTAAACATCCTGATTTAACATGTTTGTATGATTTTGGACGGAGTTATTTCTCTTTCCGCCACCAAGTAGTGTTGATAAAATTTAAAAAACTTTCTTTTTAACTTTATAAGGACCATAATATCTAACCTGAGGAGGATTTTGAAACACTGGCAAGAGAGGCAGAACTTTATCACCAGATTGAAAGGTTATTACCTTTGTAACTTTGACCTGTTTTAATTGAATTTTTGAAGACGAAGGTTATATCTTACTACTTCATAATCAGAGATATAATCTAAAAGATTTGATATTTCATTCACAAATCGTCACAAGCCGGTACCTCAGCTGGTCTCCATTTTCTCATAGGGACCCATTTTTAGAAACTAGTAAGTTGGTACCTCTGCGGAATCAACTTCGGTCATAGCAATCTGAAACAAACAGGAGAAGTGATAATCTTTCTCAGTGTTCGACGACAAGTGATTGTCTTTTGTCACCCTGATTAAAAATAAAAGAATGGGTGGTTAAAAGATGATCACAAGGATCAGTACCTTATGACTGAAACCAGAGCAAAAGTGACATCATCAAAAGCCTGCACAATACACGTGCCAAAGGACTAATATCCTCATCAACTTCATTCTCAGAGCTCTTTCTGCCATAGCTCTAGTATGGTATGAATCAGAAATTTCGTTTTCAAGTAGATCAAGTTTTTGATCCAAACAAGGCTTGTCAGTTACAAGTATATTAATCACAACCTTATCTGCAGTTAATTCATTGCCTAGCAATACATGAACACCTTCAATGGGCAAATACTGAAAAGCGCCAATTATCATTGGCTCGGAAACTAAGTCTGATTCTAAATTAACGTTATGGATTGGAATTTGAATAAAGCCGCACTCTGCTCCCTCTAAAAGAATGCTTTCAGAAAAAGAAGACTTATCATACAAAGGTAAAGTGTCTTAGAATAAAAGACTGCGAATCTCTTGTGTCCCTTAAACTTTTAATATTTATAAGATTGGCCGAATCTCCAATAAGTGATATAGAACCTTTCGACATGAATGGTTCACAATTCTCCATAATAAAATCAGACTGGGGTTTGTTTGACCCAACAAATATATTGCTTCCAATACATGATCATGACCTTGGCCGGTGAGAAACAAGAGCGTTTGGAACTGCTCTATATTTATTCTGTTGCTTATTTTTTTTTTACTTAAACCAACTAGACATAACGTGCCCAATTTTTTGGCAATATGTGCACGTAGGACGAGATAAAGATTTCTGATCAGTCACATTGATTCTTACCAGTTGTATTAGATTGAGATTTGTAAATACTTGTTTGAGACTGAAGTAGTGTCTTGCTAACCGTCTGCTGAGAGGAAATTCTCTCGATAATTGAAACTGTATGAGCTAAGGAATAGTTGTCAGCTGCACGAGCAGCGTTTTCTAAAGCGTCTATCTTGTATTCATCAAAATATATTTTGACGTCACTGTGGAGGAAGTTCTTGATCTGTTCGGCTCATATAAATTGTCTAAGTTTGTCATAATCTTTATCAATCTTTTTAGATGCACACAACCTGTCAAATAGTTGTTCTTTGTCACTAACAAGCTCGACATTGGTTTGGCTATTTTCGTTTTTGCAATTCCGAAGCCTCTGTCAATGTGCCTTAGGTACCAACTCCTAACACCCAAAGATACATTCCTTGCCCAAACCATAATCAGCACTTGCTTCTACCGATACTGAGATATAAACTTCATGAGCTTTGCCAATAAGTATCCTCTGTAATAACAAAGTCCAGTTCTCTGATGGTCATTTTAAATTCTCGGCTACTTTTTTAAAATGTGAACAATATTGATCTACATCTTTTTCTTTAAAAGGGGGTGCTAATCTAATATTCCGGAACATCAAAAGCTGAACTTTCATGTGTTGGTTGCTTTATGTTTGCCAATGCTAATTCTTTTAAATTAAGTTTAATTCTCTTTCCTCCTTTTCTTTTTTGTATTAGCAATGTCATTTGCATCTCGCTGTCTTCTTTTTGAATTTGTCTCTCTTTCTTGTTCTTGCATTTGTCTGTCGCTTTCTTTTTCTTGCATTTGCAACTGCATTTTCCTCTCTTCTCTTTCTTTCTTTTTCTTCCGTTTGAATTTGCAATTTCATCACCATGTCTTTTTCTTCTTTCTGAATTTGCATTTTTACTTCCATTTCTTTTTCTTCTTTTTGAATTTGTCTTCTCTCTCTCTCTCTCTCTCTCTCTCTCTCTTTCCTCTTTTGTATGTGAAGGTCTAGTTTTCCTATCTCCATTTCATTCTTGTATTTTAATTTCAATTCCGTAACCTGCAAGTTAGAGCCAGATGGAGACTTACTAGTCAAAACCAAAGCACTTTTATCAAAATGTCCTTTTCTACCAAATATTGAACACAAATATGTTTATTTCTTGTTTTAGCAAAGATGGGTTTGCCACCAAAAGATCATATTGTCTGGCAAGTTGGAGCAGTTCAACCTTTTTCAAAGCCTCCATCCGTTCCTGGATAGGATTCAAAATAAAGTTCTCCACTTTAGATGACATTGTCAAGGCTTCCTGGTTTTACTATGTAAAATCAAAAGATTAGGAACTAAGAAATTTCAGAACTATAATGAATTTGAATTTCAATAAAGAGACTTCCATTTCTCTGACATAGTCTGAAATTCCTATCCCGGACGAACCCAATATTTCTGTAACGACTCTGTGGTGACAAACTATGTAACAGAAAGAAGCAAAACCAACAAGTTTTGTCAAACTTAATAAACAATTTAATTATCAGTGCTATAAATGAAAGTGGGAGAGGAACTTAGGGTATTATAAAGTGAATCCAAAATAAGCATGAGAAAAATTATATTGACGTCCAAGAGAATGAAAAATTCCGTATAAATTTCAGAACCGGAAATGTACTGGTCCACCAAGAATCGTGACGTTGTCAAAATGGCGTTGTCCAGAACTCCTTTGAATAATTCACCATAGTTCCAAAGTAATATTATTGTTCAAATGAGCACTTTCTATTTCCACTGAACAGTCAAGAAATGGTTTTCCTCTCAAATAATATCTAAGTACAACATAAAACACGTCTGAAGACTTACAACAAAAAATAAGAATAGCTCCAAAATAGGAATGAATCGAATTACTTAGTTCTCTCCTTATATAAACCTTCTATTACAACTATATTTGACAACATATCCCAACGTCACAGATCATACTACTCAATAATTATTTCAAAATACCTATTCAAATGACCTAGCCCATCTAATGGGAAGTTACTTAATTCTTCTAGAACCGTCCATCCCAACTAGCCAATGAGAAATTAACCAAACGTAGTCAATACGCCTTGCTATTGAAACTATTATTAGTAACTGTCAACACATACGTAAACAACAATTTATAGATCCAATGTAATTTACGCTCTTATTATTCCTAAAACAGACCCTAGTCACGTAGGCAAAATCTAACTAAAGATAATCACTTAAATTTACATACATGAATAAAACTTACAAAAATTAAATAAAATCATGTCCCAGGAGTATTAAATACATACAGATACATTACAACAACACCTGATTAATACTGTATGTGTAGAATAGACCGCTCCGATGGAATAATGGTTAGAGCTTCCGCCTCGGTTGCGGGAGGTCGTGGGTTCGATCCCTGGCCGAGTCATATCAAAAACTTCTACGAATGGTACTAACAGCGGCCTCGCTTGGAGCTCAGAATTAGGAGGTTAGTGTTAGGACTGGTTGGCCTGGTGTCAGGATAATGTGACTGGGTGTGACATCATGCTACATGTCTGCGGCATGATGCCCCTGTACTAGACATCACAATAAACTGCCACACTGCAGACATCGTAGCCATATGACTGAAAAATTGTTAAAGCTACGTTAAAAATCCAAATCACACACACACACACACACACACACACACACACACGTGTGTGTTGAATATGATAACTTTATTGCAAAACTGCAGTTATTTTAATTTGAATGGAAAATTGGGTGAGAAAAATATTCTGTGTCAGTGTTTGTACCAAGTCAATGAAATCACAGTCGTGGGGTTACATTATTTGTCTTCCGCTCGGCAGGGCCTCGTGTGGAGCCAAATAATGTAATCCCTTGACTGGGATTTCGTTGTCTCGGTGCAAATCCCACCAAGGATTCTGTAAATCTCGTTAAAATCGTATCGACTTCTCGACCACTTAGCAATTCATACCTGAATGATTTTGGTATTATAAAACTGTCCAAGTTGGGTACCATTATACTGTCATTTTTGTCACGTTGGGATACATTATATATTATACCGAAAAAAATATACATTTTAATAATAGGCTTTATTTTCTTGTATGACATACATATATAACCCCGAACAGTCACAACTGACTAGACGAAAACCGGATGAAAAAGCAACGAGGCTTCCATTCGATAAAATTCCAGCTCCCATTGATGTCACTGGAAGGCTCCCGCGGTCGCGTTAAACGTGGGATTGCCTGGCCTGCCGCTCAGTATCATCTACCGTGGTGTGCCCATTTACAATATACATTGCTGCAGTTGCCTTGGCACTAGATAAACAATGTGTGCTGATGTGCAATTTAACACCGAACAGAACCTAACAAAACTCCAGACTACAATTTACCCTGCGTTTCAGGTACATTAATTTGTCTGTGGTCTCTCGAAGATGTCTCACCAAGACCGTACATTGGGTAAAGCCAAGCGTACCTTTTGCGTGCTCGAACAGAAACCTTCTAGGAATTTGGCCATCCAGTAAACTAATCTTCCTACTGTATAGTAATTAGGATGCCATTTGAGTTTTACACTGGTCATCTGGGACCTGTACAAGGTGGAGTACATCAACAAGTTTGAACAAGTCAGGAAAGAACTCACAGATTTGTCGGCAATAATTACGCAGACTATAAACCTGAATTTAAACACAACATAATTGTAATTTGAAGATAGCAAGTTGACTTAAAAAGACAAGTAGATACCAGTTTGAGCAACTGTTTAGAAAAAATGCTGATTGTTTTAAGTCAAAATAAAAATTCATGTCTTTCCAAAATATTCGATATTTTGGCCAAATTAAAAATAATGAGAGATTAAATTAAGATGCAAGCGTAAGCTAGTACTAAGTGACTCAAAGGTTGTTAGTAAGCTATTTACAAAGATGCATGAGTTAGTATGGCTGGAGATCTGTGATTTTCTCGAGTCTGAAATTTATTTCGTCTTCATACGCGAAGAAAAGCACGAGCTTAACATTTTATTTTCAGTAATCTTAAAAAAAAAAAAAAAAACACAAAAACCCCCAAAACAATAAACAACGACAAAAAAAAAAAATCCAAAAACAACGTTCAGTTTATGCCGGTTATTTGTAGCATATATAAACGGTAATCTGTAATGATTGGAACTGATATAAAAGTATCTATTGGGCAGTTTAAACAGCGGCAAATAAAGGAAAAGAGGTCAGGTATAAAAACAAAGTTTCACATTAACTGGCTGACAATAGCTAGTGAGATGTGTTGAAGGTTGCAGTGGGTAAACGTATTGTGCTAATTTGCATCGGTAGGATCAGGAAGTGGAACAACCCATTATAGGTAACTCAAAGAGATGATAGATGCGTGTACAACAACAAAAGTTATTTCATATTATTGCCTTGAATGAGAATGTATAAGGAGCTATGTATTATATTTTTCACAAGTTTGTGAACAGTGGCAACGTTTCTTTGAGATCGGATTTTACTGCATATATAGAATACAAAGCATGATCATTTCAGTTATGGGAATAGTATTCAAGTGTAATTCATTTTTATTAAATTTATATTCGAATTATAGCTATTGCAACGTTATGTGACAATATTAAAAAAGGGAACTTTTGGGCTTGTGGAAATTGGAGTCCGGCATACCTGTCAACTTTTCAAACAACAAGAAGGGAGAATAACAAATAAAATAGTGAGATTTCGACCTAAAATGGGGAGGTTTTTACGAGGCATTTTTTAAGCGTTTGTTTCAATAAATATTTACCGATCTTCCTGATCCAGTAAGGGTGAAATTCTCAAGCGACGCACCTGAGGCGCCCACAAAAACTTTTTGGGGGGGGGGGGAAGTAGTAGTCAGTCATGAATTTTATGTTTAAAGGTGAAATTGGGGGAGGTGACTATTGCCCCCACCCCCTTGCCCCAATACGAGCGTCCCTGTGACACGCCTTATTTTCCCCCAGGACAAGATCCTTTTTCATATTCTGGTCAGCTGTGGCTAAACTGCATAATAGCTAAAGGTTAGACTTAAGTACACAAGCATAAGTTCAGTGTGACTAATTAACAGTTAATCCTTATCATTGCATTTATCTTGTGAAAAGGACTGCCCTTCGGACATGCTTCAAAGAAACCATGTTCTACAGTGTGTGCATAAAAGCACCAGCAATTGATTGGCAAATAAACGATGCCTTATTTTGTTGTAACTTACGATGCCTAGGTTTTCATATTAACAGTTCAAATCTGCAGTCAGAAGTTACCGTACATGTGGGAACTGTTTTTCACACGTTTTAGTTCCCACTTTATTTCCTTAACCCTTAACTCTTAAGGCACATAACAGTGTTTACTAAACAAAATATTTTCTCTGAATTAGTTCTTTGGGGGCACATATACTGTGTGGTATATTTTGTTTTGTTCCTTCTTTTAATTTAATCATGGTAATTGAAGTTGACATATACGGTAGATGAATGCTAGGTGTTTACTGGCTGAGTTTCTTTGGCGGACATGGAGATGCGATTTTGTTTGTAGAGAAAATTACACAGCATTCACAGTGATCATTCATGGGATTGAAACTAATTGGTGACAATTTGTTTAATTTTCTTTTACTATAGTACTGTTGTAGGGGTTTGAAAAATTTGAAATTTACGTGAATAATGTTAATCTTAACATTTAATTTACTGAGAAAAAAAAAAAACTTTATCGCGCCATATTAATTATTTCGTCACAACAGCATTCACAAGTGATAAAATAGAATATGGCATCTGTGGAATGCATACGATATATCTTATTATGTATGGCTTTTCTTATGAGAAATGAAAATTGACAGACATAATGTAATCATCTGGAGTTCTCTGCGAAAATTCGGGAGATATTATGAGATCGGGAGGTAGGTGTGGAAATACCCCACACAATTGGAAGGTTTTTCTACCGGCTTGAGAGTTGACTGATATGAACTTTCCGGGCTTGTGGAATTTCAGTAAGGGCTTGTGAGTTTATATAAGTCACCAGCCCGGGGCATGTGCCTAAAAATTTGTTTCTTTCAGCACTGAAGGCACAAATGTTATTGGCATAAGTGTAGCCAGTTATAATGGCCAAAGCAGCGTCTTTGCAAGTTTATCCAAGTTTGGCTGCCTGCGAATGATCAGTTGTGGTACAATCTGGACTACCCGCTTTTACCTTGTAGAGGTTGAAAACACCGACTCAATTTTCTTCCTTCGAGCGATAACTTTGTTCCAGGTACCGATCTCACCACCCATCAGCCTACGAGCGTGGAAACGGTTTTACAGTCCACAGATAGCTTATCACCCACAAGACCGTACCCGATAATGCCACCAGGACCTTGCCCCAGCTGTACAGCATGGACGTTAGTGACTATGATAAAATGTAAAAAGCAAATTTTGTATACGGGCTTACTGTCAGATGCTATAACAAGACATCCTGGGGGCGGCGATATCAAGATAAGATAGAGGAGTTGGCATATAACAGTGTCTGCCTGCGCACAAAGGTCGACCCAGACCCAGACCTCATCTAAGTTTCTGACCAGGTACAGCTCTCATAGGACTACCGACCTGTCTTGCACCAAATCCTGATCGGCAAGCACATCCTGCTCCCAAAGCTTGCTAGATTGTTTTGTTGCGGTAGTGGGCTATGGATAAAATAGATGACTACCTTGTATAAATTTTTCGTGCAGAAGACGAAATTGATGAAACAGAGGAAATAGGGGCCGCACTGTATGTTGTAGTCGTGCGAGCTGAAGAATCACGGCCAAGGGCCGGACCTCTTTTTTAACCCTCAGACGCTGTACCAACACCGGAAAAATCGCCCTTAAGCTTAGCATACAAACTGCAAACATGGCAAGTAAGGCGCAAAGGATACTAAGTTACATATATATATATATATATATATATATATATATATATATATATATATATATATATATATATGTGTGTTGCACTGAAGCATATGTATATATATATATATATATATATATATATATATATATATATATATATATATATATATCCATGCACTTTTGTCAAACTCCTTCAAACTGAAAAACATGGTACGCGAAACTCTATACAACAGTTAGCGAGCTTGCTAGAAGGTTGTGACAGGGCTTAAGAAGCTTGCATAATCCGTCAAAGTCTCACAAGAAGAAAGGTTTGATTCAAGAAGCCGGTCATGTGGCAGATTAATTTGCCTACACATCATATCCCAACACCTGACGAGGTCCACTAGGCCGCATGGCACAATCAATTCCTTGTCCACCCCGTTGTGTGGTAATCGCTGCGGTCATGGAGCGGCGGAACTGTTTACTATTTTGCATGAACTCGAGACATAGGAGTCTCCTAAATTCGTCCTTTGGGGCTGAGCTCGAGATGTCTTGGACCTGACATACCTCATCTATATGATGTCCGCATTCAGTTTAAGTACACCTTTGTGCGGAGACCGACAATTTCGGCAATGGGTTTCCCCGATCAGTCATTCTTGAATTCGCATATAACTCTTTTGTGTTGGTTGTGCTGTAGAATGGATGCTGTTTAAGGTAGTTGCTGTCGTATAGATGAGCATCATCGGCTGTGTTGTGATTGACATCGGCTATCTCGATGCTCAGCAGTAGAGTGTCAGTGACTGTCGATACAGGTGCGTCTTGTAGTCGTAGTATGCTTTAATCTGATTGTACTTAAAGTCGTGCATAAAGTGCTTGCTCAGGTCAAGGAATGCATGTGCCATATGATCGCCTCCATGACAAGGGGGTGGTTATCGCCCCCCAAACAAGTCAGTTGACACCCCTCCCCCGCTGCTTGAAATTACTTAGCTTTAAACTGATTGATCTCAAGGATGATGACAATATTAAAAGGGTTTAGAAAAGATATGCAAATATAAAACTTTAACTAAAAACTGAAAACATGCTGTTTCATTTACTACTAGAGTGAGAACGACAATAAAATGAGAAAGAAAACTCGACACCAGGACGTGGCATTCTAAAAATGTATAGGTGTACTGGTGAGAATAGACACCTCAGTAAAACAGCTATGTCATGGCAATTATCCAGGTGGTTACTGTAAATGCGATATGGCTCCTATTTTAGGAATAAACCTATTATCTGGCGAAACCAACCCATACGAAACTAATTGATCAGGGACATAAGGATGGAACTTTATTTAACTGTAGGCATTCCAATAAGGTAATCTGAGTCGTGTTATTGAACCAAATATGCAAAAGTTACAATGCTTTTTTCTTTTTTAATTGTCAGACCTTGGGAAAATATGTTCGTTATTAAAATCATACGGTTACAGGTAACTAGACAGGAATGTGAAAATTATAAGCATTCTGTTTCTCGTTTGCATGTGATTATAGACAATACAATCCTCTAGGGCAAATAAGCGAAACGAATAACCGTGTCTTTGTCAAGACTGCAAACATATATTTTTAGCCAATATGTGAATATCCATTTGTACGTAACATTTTAAACACACTATCAACGTTTTTCCTACAATATTTAACTATATCTCACCTCTGCCATTGTGCCATCTTGCGTATAATTTGTAATTTAACTCTGGGTACTGTAATGTCAGTTTAACTCTGTGTTCTCTGTTAGCTTAACTCTTTGTATTATAATGTCAGTTTGACTCTGGCTACTCCCAAAAATAATGTAGCAGGTCGTTAAGTACAGATTGTGGGTATATACATCTATGCTGATTTATCCTAACATTGTAAAGTTGTTTGTTCAATGTTATTTTTTGGCTTTATTTTTTCCTACGGTGATTCGAACCCAGTTCCGCAGGTAAACGGCACCCATCGCCTTGCCTGCACAAACGAGCCCATATTCACTCACAACTAAGCACACATCACCAAAAAATGATGCTACTCAGTCGGTGTTATATGCACACGTGTGTAACAGACACACTTGCATTGATTGAGTAGCATCATTGTTGGTGATGTGTGCTTAGTCGTGAGGGACCTAGGTTCGAATCTCCGCAAAGTACGAATTAAAAATTCTCTAACCTATATGATGGTATTATTTGCATAAAATGTTACTTCTGCCTACTATAATCAAGCATTCTTCTATAGAATCCAGGGATAGCACTTTCCGTCCTGTCTGGTGTATATTTATAATTCTCTATAATTAATTCTATATAACTTGATTTCTTTCATAGGAAACCGGAATGACTGTGTAGATAGATGAGAATACTTATCAGGTCGTCATGCGAGTGTGTCTGCTGCCCACGAGTGCATATAACACCGATTCAGCACCATCACATCGGCTGAGTAGCATCATTTTTTGGTGATGTGTGCTTAGTCGTGAGGGAATATGGGCTCGTGTGTGCAGGCAAGGCGATGGGTTACGTTTACCTTCGGACCTGGTTTCGAATTTTTAATTCGTAGAGTACGAATTAGGAATTCTCTAACCTGTATGATACTATTATTTGTATTAAATATTAATTATGCCTACTATTATCAACCATTCTTCTACAGAATCCAGGAATAGCACTTTCCGTTCTGTCTGGTGTATATTTATAATTCTCTCTCTCTCTCTCTCTCTCTCTCTCTCTCTCTCTCTCTCTATATATATATATATATATATATATATATATATATATATATATATATATATACAACAAAGAGAACGGAACGTGCTATCCCTGGATTCTACAGGATCATGCATGAGAATACTAGGCAGGATTCGTATTTAATACAAATAATAATATCATACAGGTTAGATAATTTTTAATTATCTCTAAGGAGGTTCGCACCAGGTCCGCGTGTAAACGGCACCAATCGCCTTGCCTAGACGCACCAGTCCATATACCATCACGACTAGGCACATCACAAAAAAATGATTCTACTAAGTCAGTTGTACATGAACTACTGCGTAGCAGGCACATCCCCATGGCGACCCGGTAATTAATTTTCATCTATCTACACAGTCATCCCGGATTCCTAAGAAAGAAATCATGAAATCAAGGTATTTAGACTAATTATAGAGAATTACAAATATAAACCAAATAGAACGGAAAGTTCTATCCTGAGATTCTACAAGAGAATATCTGAGTTCTTATTTATGTTTTTCAACGCATTCCATGACCGACGCCTGAGATCGCTGCCGATATGACACATTACTGAGATTACTATCAATACCGTACTTGAATGGCTTCTGAAATCAATGTCAACAAAGAGCATGATTGACATCTAAGATCAATGACAACATTGTACACGATCGGCGTCTGAGATCACTGACATCATGGTAAAGGCTCCGAGTCAGAGATCACTGGCAATATTTTACATTGTCGGTGTACGAGATCAGTTCTAACATAGAATAAGATCGGCGTCTGACATTATTCGAGTGGAAATGTATTGTGCTGTCCATAATCCGCTTGTTTACATTGTCTTCTTCCATCCATTCCTTGACTGGTAATAGGAAGCAGAAAGCAGGTCAACATAAAACTATCCAAGCAAGCAATAACAAAAAGGAATACATTTTCAGCCTCCATACATTTTGTTCCGTGTGTTGTGTATTCTATAACCACCTCCTTATAATACTTACTGTACATGGACATTGTGATTGATTTAGGCTAATTGAGTCAGCCACCTCACTCCAACCACCCTTTCGTTGAAACTAAAATATCGGTGGACATCATACACTGTCAAAACACTAATCCAGTAATTATATATATATATATATATATATATATATATATATATATATATATAAAGAATATTACATACTAATGTTATTCAAGACGAATTGGAAACTGCATATTAAGCTTCAAAATATCACATGTTCTTTACAAATATACAAATGAATTTATTAGTACACTGCTGGTACTAACAGCTGCCTCACTGGACGCTCAGCATTAAGAGGTTAGTGTTAGGACTGGTCGGCCAGGTGTCAGTATAATGTGACTGGGTGGTCCATCATGCTACCTGTCTGCGGCATGAATCCCCAATGAGAAACATCAAGATAAACTGCCACACCGCAGACATCTTAGCGATATGGCTGAATTTTGTTTTTAAAGCTACGTTAAAAATCTAAGCCACACACACACACACACACACACACACACACACATATATATTAGTACACTGCAAGATGATATTGTGTTTATGGAAGTGACTGGAGAAGATCATTCATGATACAAATGTTGCAAACCATACTGCCTCATTATTTCATCATGAACATAGGACGAGGAGAGGAGATTTGTTTGACACTAGTGAATAACGGGTATATTTGATCGAGTGAGTGAAAATGCTTGAGTTTTTCACCCACGAGATTATATATATATATATATATATATATATATATATATATATATATATATATATATATATCCGTTATTCACTTCCTAGAAGCAAATTGTCATTATACTTTATGAACAAATGTATTGGCTAGCAATATGTATAGCAGGCTGATAGGAGATTTTGTACTATATCCCTGGCTTATTCTTTGTGTTCTTTTATGTTTTGGATATATTCGCACAGCAAATGTCAGTAGTAACATAAATCTCTTCCCTAATTCAAGGCAAAATAGCACTCTAAAAACTGGAAGAAAGAATGCACATTATTGGATTTAAACTTGATTCGTTTTTATGCGTGTGTCCACTTTTACCATTACAACATGCAAGCGGCTAAAACTAGCTAAACTTTCTTGGTCATTTATCTTATCGACGCGGTAGAGAAAATACAGATCATATTTCACTCCAGTCAATTATCAAAAATATTTCATTTGAAAATTCAGTAATTCACGGTCTACCGGTAATTCACGGCCAAACTAACTCATGGCCTACAGTAATTCGCGGCCTATGGTAACTCACGGCTTACAGTAATTCAGGGCCTACGTTAATTCAGGGCCTACTGTAATTAACGGCCTAAAGTAACTCACGGCTACGGTAATTCACCGATTACGGCAATTCACGGCCTACAATAACTCACTGCCTAGGATGAAATTAAAGGCATTAGTTTACTAGTTACATTTGTTGGCACCATAAGAAACTAACAGTTATTTCACCCTACCATTCTTCTATCATCCAGTGCTCTATTACACATAAAGTTGGCATCATAAGACTCCAATAGTTATTTCACTCTACCATTTCCCAATCACCCAGTACTCTATTAACATATAGCTGGCATCAAAAGATGCTAATAGTTATTTCGCCCTAACATTGCCCAATCACCTTGTGCTCAATAAACACACAGCTGGCATCATAAGACGCTTATAGTTGTTTCACCATACCATTCCCCAATCACCTCGCGCTCAATTAAACACACAGCTTGCATCAAAATACATTAACATTTATCTTACCCTACCATTCCCCAATCACCCAGTGCTTTATGAAACGGACATTACGCTAATAGTTTTTTCGCCGTACCATTCCTCAATCACCCCGTGTTCTATTAAATATACGGTTGGCATCATAGCATGCTAATAGTTATTTCGCCCTAACATTTCCCAACTACCCAGTATTCTGTTAAAATTATAGCTGGTATCATAAGACGCTAATAGTCATTTCACCCCACCATTCCCCAATCACCCCTTGCAATATTATTCATACAGCTAGCATCATAATACGTTAATATTTTTCACACCACCACTCCATAATCATCCAGTGACTTGTATTCTTATTACCTGTTTCATTAAATTATAAAAATATTAGTGACGTTCAATGCCAATACGTTGGCGTCATAACTGGGCGGCATATGTTCCGGTTAGATTTACCTCCTCTGGACATATATGTCTACCATCTGCAGAGCAATCCCCCTTCCCTGTAGCAGTGTTATTGGCTAATATCAATATATATTTACATAATTGAAGACCGAGTCACACAAAAAAGTATTTTGTATATTTTTTTGGCCACACGCTTAAAATCATTCTCTCAATGGCTTCTTGAATTTAATAACATTTTAATGGAATCAATTGTTGACTTGACCCAAAAGATACCAGGCATTCAAGAGAAGTTAGACTGAACTTATTGCATCATCTGAATTATATATCCCTTTGTTAAGAAGAATGTGTTTATTTTGTTGGTTTAAATGCACTTTAACAAGACACACACTCTTGAATAATATTACTTAGATGGATTCAGAAATAGATCCGACTGTTTGCTGTCTTATCGTTTGAATGGATCTACCTTATATTTGCCAAATTGGACTTGGTTATGGTTTGGGGTATCATGGATGAGTTTCTGTAGGTTCCACATCGTTCGCAAATCCTTGCATTATGAATGCAATAATCCACTACCTGAACCGTCCATGTAAACACATTTGTATTGCTTTCATTTCGGTAATATAATATGTTAATCTTGGTATTAGATTATAAAAAGAACATGCAGATATATTAATATTGATAGATATGTAAAACTCTAGGAATTATACACGGAAAGGAGTTTTTTCTATCACTATGAAATCTTGATTTATCTAACGAAGACGCATTCATAATGTTCCTTAAGCTGAAGTCACTAATCAATATAGGGGTAACATATTTGAAAGGATAATTATTGTTTTTAAACATATATTTAATTTAAAGACATAATACATATAATGAGGCACGTTTAGCAGACACCAACAACACAAGCGACAACAAATATATCGGTAATAATAACAAGAAAAGAAGAGAACGAGGCTGTTTGCTCAGAAATAAAACTCGCGATTAGTCGGTCGAATTTGTAGGTTTGTATTCATTTTAAGCCAACGGAGAAAAAAATAAAATAAATAGGTTTTGACTTTGTAAATCCTTTTAGATCAAGAACACCTGCCTCATTATCATACTATCTAGACATGGTAAAGTTGATACACAGAATCATAACGTATGATAGCAGTAAAGATAGAAAAGATTACACTGAACCTAATATTTAAAGATACAAGGGACGCCCGAACAAGTGTGTTGCTCTAGAAATATGATGCAAGCTTAGCATATTGTAAAATAATTAATAACTCAAAATTTCACAGCCAGCCAGTTTGATACAAATTGGATTGTTACATCATTTACTTCTTGTTTCCAAAATTTCAACTGGCTACAGTTTTCTATATGAACCGCTTTTGACATGTCAAAACTTATTAGTCTTTGAATTTCAATAAATATCGAAATTCATTAGTCTTTGAATTTAAATATTGAAACTATCCAAGTTATATTTATTACAAATGCAGGCATAATATAGCTTTAAGTTCAGCTATGGCAATTATAAATTGTAGAAAAAGCTCACTGGTTGAGGTTTTCATGCTCACTTCTGTGATTCTAGCAAACGAAATGATGATGTCTATTAATGCAGCAATATACTGATTAAAAACTATCAACGCTTAATTATCATGCAACAAATTCCAGTTGCAACTAGTTTATCATTGGAAAAATATTTCAATATAAATCAAGGAACAATTCCTCACTTTTTATTTGCATTTTCTAAACTGGTGAATGGGAAGATCCAAACTGCGCCTTTTCCTACTTGGATATACAAAAGAAAATTTCATAGTGCAGCACCCATTTCAGTTATGTTTTTGATCAAAGTATTTTTTTCTCTTGCTGGGAGGATACTATGCAAAAATAAGAGCAACTCCTGAGTAACATCTAATTTTCATAAACACAATTCCTTGTCAGGTTCCGGAAAATGACAACAACAATCTCTCACCTATAACAACAAATACTACTGTTACTACAATAAAAATAACAAGAGTCCCTAGAATGGACTGATGCTTTACTGTGTGAGAAGAATTTCCAGGGATTTAATAAAATACCATTTTTTTGGGTTAATACTAAGTAGACTGTTATGTATATCCATATTTCTATTTTTTAATGATTATAAATTGTTATGGGTCATTTTCTAAAGAACATATTAATAGTAATTTTTGTCCGTTATTGTGGGCCTGTACTTTAAGATAATGTAATTTTGTCTGTAAACATGTTAACTTGGATGTGAATTCAGGACATTGGTATTCCCCTCAGAAAAACATGGTCTACTTGCCTTTTTCCTGGCAACCTGCTAAACTTTATGTAAACAGACCTGACCTTTTTTTTTACGAATTTGATGGAAATTCTACTAAGATGACAGACTATTTCCAGAAAATGGTTTATTGCAACATAGGTCAAGTGAGAAGATATATACATGTAATGTTGTTCAAATCAGAATTACTATTTCTATTTTAACATCTGTAGTGGAATCGGTCTTTTAGTAGTGTTCGATTATTATTTGAGAAGATTTATTTATTTCAATTACCAGTATTTATTGGAATTACAAAGTGCTCATTGACTTTAGGATAAAATCACTCTTTGGGGTTTATTGTGAATTTATTCAAAGACATATTCTAGATTACATCAATTTGAAACAGCAAGACCATTTGCAAATTTGCAAATTCAAGACCATTGGCACATCAGTACATGTAAGACTGGAATTTACTTGGAACACCACTGGAATTCATTTAGAACATTATACTTTTGGAAATGTGATAGAATTTTTAGGACTATTTGGGATTTAATTCACAATACTGTTAAGTGCATTTTATTCTAAGGAAATAAATTATTTGTGAATTTTACAAAACTTGATGTTTTTTGATCTTTTCTTTTACTTAGTTTAAGACCATAGAGTTGTAACAAGACAACATAAAAAGTCTTTTAGTGAAATCCCAATGACAATATGATCATCCATGCTTTGGGGAGGAGGGGTTAGTGACAGCAACATTTTCAAGACAGCCATTTTAACATCAATATTGGATCTACCAATGGCAACATTTTCACTTAAAAACAGCCAGGTATCATAAGAAGTCTATTGGTGAAAACCCTATGTTGATATAGCCATCCATTTAGAAGGAGCAGAGATAACGACACTTTCAATATGGTCAACATGGTAGTCGTAATGAGGGTCAGTTTGCATTGTTTTCATTCTGGACCAACTAGACATCAGAAGAACTCTTCTGACGAATACCCTTATCAAAATGACTTTCCACGGAAGAGTAGAAGAAGAATTTACAAATGACCTTTTGGGTGCTCAGTTTGGCATCATTGTCATTTACAACCAACCAGACATCATAAGAAGTCTTTCAGTTAAAACACCATGCTGATATGACTATTAAAATGGTCACTGTGATGGTCTGAGTGGCACCATTTTCATTAGACACCTTAATAGTGTTTAGTAAAATCCCCATGTTAATATGAAATCCATTTAGCAGGAGTAGTGATGACAAAATTCTCAAAATGGTCACTATGATAGTCATATTGGATTTTTGACCAGCACCATTGTCATAAAACTATTCGCTATGGAGGAGCAATGATAAAAAGCTTTTAAGATCGATGCTGTGACAGCTATAATGGAACTCAGATCAGAACCATTTTTATTTAGGACCAATTAGACATCATGAGAAGTCTTTTAGCTAAAACTTTATATCACCATCCATTGAGGAGGAGTAATGACAAGATTTTCAACTAGACGTTACATATATGTTAAGACTTTTGGTGTAAACTCTAGTTACATTTATGTTAAGACTTCTGGTGAAACTCTATGTCAGTATGATTCTATATTCAAGAGAAGCAAAGATAACAAGATTTTCATATTAGATGTCTGAGCAGCAGCGTCTTCATTTAGGACCAACTAGACCATGGGATGAATGAGTGTGTAAACAAGGTTCACTGCCATCCTCAAAGTAGTTTAGGAGATGTGATAACAAATTAGCAGTAACCGACAGATGGATGGATAACAAATGATACATGATAGATAATCATATAACCTCTTCTGTTCTATGACAAGTAGACTAGCTAATAACAAGTTTTAATAGTGCCTAAAGTAGCGTAACCCAATGCCAACCCACCCTCTCATACCACCCATTTGCAACTAAGTAGATCTAAACCAAAATTTAGCAGTATAGAAATCTTACCATGTAATCCACTGATTTTCACCAAAGTATATGAAATCTCTCATTCACTACTGAAAACCGCCTTTCCTTTCATATGATCTTTCCTTATGTAATTTCCACTATCTGATTTGGAATCACCAATGTTTAATCATCAATGACAAATCTAGATGGGGCTAGCTGGGTAATTTTATGCCTGTTCTGAAGGTGCAGTGTTCATTTTTCAGAATGATCATTCACCAAATGTTTAATTTGAAAATACGTGCCACACTTTATGAGTTGATAATGGAAATCACCGAGATATATAATACATGATACCAGTGGACTCAATCATGGCAGGCCAATCATGTGACTATGTCATTGCAAATCCAAAAACAAAGATCATGCACCAGAAGCCTGGCCAGGACAGGTACACCAGATACATGTAGTGGCTAAGTGAGCAAGCAATTATCCTGGATTATATTAATAATCACACATATAAGAAAAGAAAAGATGTCATTTGAATGATGGGGTTTTAGTATTTGGTGATAGGGTGTTTAATTAACTGATTACCTTTTAATGGATATCAGGAAACATTAAAGAGTAACAGTCGGTTCTAAAGTGTCACAAGGCTAAAATGATAGCGCAGTAGGAATGCTATTGTAATTTTGGGCCCGATGAGAACACAGAACACTTTCAACTGTTAAATATATCAAGCAAATAAATTTACTGTATTTTTCCAATGATAAGCCCTGTAGTGATGGAGATTTTGGTCATCAGATTAGTACAGTTTTCATTTATGACCAACTGGACATCATACAAAGGCATATGGTGAAAACCCAATGTCAGTATTACTTTCTGTTTAAGTAGAGATGCGATAGCAACATTTTTAAGATGGCTGCCATGGTGGCTATATTGGATGTCTGATTGGAACCATTTTATTTAGGACCAGCTAGACATCTTAAGAAGTCTTTTGGTGAATAGCCCATGTTGACACAACCACCCATAAAATATGAGTAGAAATAACAATATTTTAAAAATGGTCACTGTAGTGGCCATGCTGAACTTATTATCAGTACCATTGTCATTTAAGACCATGACGTGTTTTAGTGAAAGCTCCATGTTGACATGACCATCCATTCAAGTAGTGATGCCAAGGCTTTCAAGATGTCTGATGTAGTGGCCATATTGGATGTCAGATCAGCACCATTTTAGTTAGGACCAACAAGACATTATACAAAGTCTTTTAGTGAAAATCCCGTGTTGATATCGACCTCGAATCAGAAGAAGTAGCAATAACAAGATTTTCATGATGGCTGTCATTATGGCCATACTGGAAGTCAGACTGGCACCATTTTATCGAGGACCAACTTGCCAGCAGCAGAATTCTTTTAGTGAAAACCACATGTTGATATGCCCATTCATTCCGGAGAAGTAACAATAACAAGAATTTCAAGATGGTCAGTGGCAGCCATATTGGTGATACTGTTTTCATTAAGGACCAGCTAGACATCATGTAAAGTCTTTTAGCGAAAACAGAATGGTGACATGACCATCCATTTAGGAATAGTGGTAACAATATTTTTAAGATGGCCACTGTATTGGCCATATCGGATGTCTGAGCAGCACCATTTTTTAGACCCTGGGATGAATGTGTTTGTAACGTTTCATGCAATCCTATAAGTAGTTTAGGAGAAGCAGCGACAACAAACTTGTCTTAACACACACAAACAATGGACTACTGAAGATAGTCAACAGACCATCTAAAAGCTCTTCTGGTATATGACCAGTAGAAGTTTAAAACAAAACATAATACATGTATCTATTAGGTTACAAACAAATTTAATTAGTTTAAAAACAAATTTATCTTGAGTTAAAAGAAAACAAAATATCCTATTGAAAGCACCCCACCCCCACCCCCCACCCCCATTAGTGGCTGGTTTCTTGCTGGCCTGTAAATTTAACGATGGTCACAAATACTCAACATCCAAACCATACCATCTTTTATGTAATGAACTGAAATTGTGCCTCTACATTTTTATAACTAATGCTATCATTACTTTGTAAAACTAGTTGAATTAAAAATAGTAATATTCAAAGGGTAAATGCCTGAAGATATGCATGTACACAACATAGAAAAATAGGATGGGGCCAGTCAGTATGTGCATATGGGGGGCATTTTTTAAATAAAATTTCATATTGTAATTGCAGGTACTTGTAATTTCTCCTGGACATTCATCATATGTGTTATAATCATTTTTGCAATTCAACTGAAATGCCTACTATTATGCAAGCTTAGTTGTGAAATGGGTATCTTCGGTAGATATGATTGTATTTACTATATAATAAGTAGCCTCCAGTATTGTATGTCAGTTTGGTTCTGGCTTCATCTAAGTAGAATTGCTTTTGTTCGTACTATTTTTCTTGCTTTTTTCAGTATGTACTGCATTACGCATAAGCTGAAAACATTATATCTATGCCTTGTATTTTACCCCTAATTGCTAAGCCATGAGTTTGCCTGGGCTATAAAATCTGTTGCTACATGCATTGCTGTTATTACATGGCTTCATATTTTTTATTGGCTTTAAAGAAATATCCTTGGTAGAACTTCCATAACTACTCCGAACTGGAGGTGAAAGAGGTTTCGGCTTGAAAGGTTATTATTTCCTGTTTATTTTGATCTGTTCATATTAATTTTAAGAATGGTGCAAATATTGTCACTGTGTTCACTGTGATTATTGCAGCAGTGCTCACTCATTCAACTTTGAATGTATTAAATTTCTGAAGATCAACACTCATACAAAAGCTGAATTAATTATGACTTGATATCAACAACAGATAATACAAAAAGCAAAAAAAAAAAAAAAAAAAAAACACTAATAGCGGGTTAATAACCTTCTTAATTATATAAATTCTTGCTAAATTTGTAGAAAATTAATTGCTAAGCAGCAATGTATTTATTATGACTGTACCTAGCCCCCCCACACACAAAAAAAATGTTCCTATTGCACTGGTTTTAAAATTAAGAAACCCTCGAAAATTGTAGCCATGAGTAAACTCGCAATTTGTTATGACAACTCGCTAGCCAAAGAATGACAACAACGGGGGAAGGGGGGACGACAATTGTCAACATTGAATATATAATAGGTTCAGAAAAAAACTGACATTACATATTTGTCTTTGTTTTATTAATAATAAATAATTCTGTTTTATTACTTCTTTTTTAACATAATAATTGCAGTTTTTATAAAAACATTTAACCTAACCTATAAGTCAGCCACTGGAAGCTTCAGCCTGGAGTCGTGAAGTACCAATTATTTAGAATTTTTTTTAAATAGATATATTAAATATCACTGAATAATAATTAATAATACAAACACAGGATATCCAGCGAAGTGGTGGATGAATAAAAGACACTGTGAACACAAAATAGAAAAGAATGAACTTAAAACAAAGCACGCAGAAACTAACACACAGGACGTGACACCAATGTGATGTCTGAGCGGGACAGGGTGCTTGCTGCCGACGCAATCAACTCTTCTGAATCCGAACTCATCCGAATATTGCCGAGTTACTTCGGTACAGATGCGCAGTTGACAATACGCCGAAAGGGGTGGGTATGTATGCTCAGAATATGCCTCTATGAATGCCTCTCACCCGTGCATGGCACGCATTCAAGACGTATAAGTACATTATTATTGTTATTCTAATTCTATGTTCTCGGCAATTGTGACTCGCGTCTAAACTGAAAACGCTAGTCAAATTGATTGCCAGTAAATAAATTATTTTTTTTTAAAGTAGATAGAAAATCATGATTTTTATTAAAAAAGGAAAAATATCGCCGTATGATAGCCTACTTGTTATTTTCTAAGCTTACAAATGACATTTTTCCACTTGCAAATTGCGAGATTGTGAGTGGGATTTTCGAGGGTATATAAGGTATCGGTAGGTAAGTAGGGATTTTATTTTTTTAAACATTATAAATGTGATAATGATTAGTATATATAATGTACGAAGCGCATCAAGTGCTGGGCTAGACTAGATGCACAAATCAATTTCGGGAATTTTTTTCAAACTTTTTTCTGATTTTTTAAAATCTTCGCGGGAAGAAAAAGCGCTGGGGTCGGCAACGAAAAATGGGGACTATTGGCTGACGGGAAACACACTTATTTCTTTTAGCATTATTTTGAATAAAAAGCAGAATCAAAATTTTAGTTCTATTGATGTTGGTTGAAACGTGATGGCAGCCAAGGAATGCCGAAGTCGGTTAATCGAGAGATAAGTTTCTTTAATGAAATGAATGTGTTTAATAGCTTTCTTCAACATCATTACATTTTGCTTGATTTCTTTAAAGAATCATACTCTGTGCTAAAAAAATGGACAGACTGACGCTCAGGGCAGCTTTAACTTCAGATTGGGACCCTCCAGCATTTTAAATGAAGTGCACATCGGGTTTGTCAAAAAAAAATGTAATTTGCCTGTGAAAGCTCTGATTGTGCTGATGATATGTGGAAATATATTTTCATGTTGTTGGAAGACAAGTAAATTATTAAGTATTTATCCCCATGTACAGCCCCCCCCCCCCCCTTATATTGCAAACTGTAAACGTTCTGTAAAGTGAAGCATGTGACCAATGAATGGAGAAAAGATTGCCTAGGTTACCCATAATTAGTGCTCACTTGGCTTTAATATACCTGTGATTCTACTTGGCGGTAGGACAGAATACAATTTTTAAGGCTCTCTACTGCATATACCGTGTTACAGTTGAAATCTACCACTTTTTATTTATTTTATATAAAAAACTGATGAAAAATATATGGTATTTGTACACATTACACATGGTATTTGTACACATTACACCCATGCATTGCAGAAAACAGTCAGAACCAGTCTATTCGATACTGGAACTGTTCCAGCAGTCACTGCAACCAGTGCAATGCTGCATGGCAGAGTAATGGGATTAAAGCTAACAACATCACAACAAGCTGTTAATAGATTACCTTATTGTTGTCATCTGGAGATTGTAGGTCAACTGTGGAATTTTTTTTAGGTACTTGTATGAGGAGTAATAAAAGGATCAAACGTGGTCTATGATGGCTTTATAGTCTTTGATTAAAAATCAGATTTTCTTTGGCGAAAGTGAGATAGAAAAGAAAACTTGACCAAAAAACTACTTACTATCACCTGAGTCTAAGTATTTTAAATTTTTGGGGTCTTGTATAAAACTGCTATGTTGTTGTTCAATATATTTCGAGTTCAAGTTTGATGCATCATAACTGAGCTGTCACTTGCTCACGCTTACACTAGTGTAATGCAACAATAGTTAAGCATATTAAGTGGCACCTACGAACAACATCAAAAATGCTAAGAGAAACTGTATAAAGCAAGACACAGATGCTAATGAACATCAACACTGCTGATATTGATCAAGCAATTAGGACTAGTGGTCAGTTATCTGACCTTGAAAATGTATAGGCAGCACCACCACTACTGGTCCAGCAGCTGATATACACACATATAAATGTACATTCTAAAGTATGTTTTGGTATTGATCATGAAATTAAAATTTGGTTTAATAACAATTCCTCAGTTGAGACAAGAACTAAAGAAAATAAATGCCAGGATTTCAGGACGAAAGAATGAGCTCCTTGAAAGGTTTGCATGTTAAAATATATCTTTCAGCACATGTTACACGATGTTAGTAATGAAAGCTAAAGTAGAAATTCTTCAGAAAAGGGTTGCTTATAAAGTTATTTTACGATCCTAATGTGGTTCTGTGGTTGAGAACACTCGCCGTTATACCATGGCCAAGGGGATCCCCGAGTGGCTGAGCGGTCCAAACGCTCACTGTTACGGATCATTGCCATCTCACCTCTGTCTGCATGGGTTGGAGTCTCGGGTTCGGCCAATGTGGGTATGTGAGAAAGCTTCTCGTGGGTCGGTGGTTCTTTCTGGGGTTTTCCTGGGTTCTTCCTCCACCATTCATACTGGCCGCCATGTATAGCCTATCTTGTGCTGAAAAATGGCGTTAAAACCTACAAAACCAACAATAACAACCATGGCCAAGGGACTAATTTGTAAAGAAAGTGTAATTTTTTTCTCCGTACAGTGAACTATTAAAGATTTTAAACATATTTGTGCTCTTCGAACGTGCAGATGTGTTACGTTTACTTCAGAAGGATTTCAAAGTTACACCGGCTGAACAGTTTACATAAAAGTCAATGTATTTTCCCACTGTGGTCCTTTTTCCTTTTTAATTTTTAAATTGATATACAGATTAGACTTGCAATCAGATAGAAATTAATATATTGTAACGGTTTTTGGCCGTTAGGTACTTTATTTTTCTATCACTTTTTGATACGACAACCCTAGACACCATGGATACTTTATTTGCTAAAGACACCTTATGCAATAAACTTGATTAAAAGCATGACAAGAGTCAGACTTTTGTATGCATACTAAACATATTTATTCAAGATGCAAGATTCAAATACATTATTCAGCAATAAACTGAATATTCAGCAATCACCTAGATTCACGGAAACGCGTCACAATGGTGAAGATGCAAACTTTGGCGTCAGGTCTGGCATTCGGGTACCCTTCTCACACGGTTGACCCTTATCTTTGCTTACAATCACTGATATACAGGGGAAAATATCTCCAACTTTTTGTATCTGTGTGACTTGACCCCTACTCAGCTTATTATTGCTTACTGGCTATGAAAAGTGTGTGTGTGTGTGTGTGTGGGGGGGGTACTATTGAGAAGATTGTCTTTATTCATATAATACACAATCTTGGGCAGAAAACAACTTTTATCACTTAGGATTCTGGTAGATAATGTCGAGTTGAATTAACAGGACTGCAGTAGATCAAGGGATACAACTTGTCCTGTCACTGTCTCGACAGAAAAGAGTTGTTTCCCTTAGACGGCGTGCGAACTGACTACTACTTGAAGTGGGGGGGGGGGGATTTCATGTTTGCCCGACAAACGCATGTAAGTTCATCAGATCGATAGTTTCTGTCTAAGAAACTATGATATTTGAAGATAAATATACATTCAATGATCACACATTTATAGAATTGAATAAGTGTGATATGAAGAGATAATTATTTTCATCCAATCATCACACAATGTATACTTGTAAAAGCGTAGTATGTGACGAGAAAATAAGCTCATTCAATGACTACGCACAATTAATATTAGCAAAAGTGTGATATGTGAAGAGAAATTGGACTCATTCAATAACCACACACGATTGATCAGAACGGGGCGATATGTGGTGAGAAAACGTCACCAATGATCACCCAAACGAAGTTTTCTAACTGCAATGTAACCTGACGTCAAGGCGAACTCTTTTACTTTTATACAACTGGGAGTTGCAAACAAATCTTCTCAAAGAACAGGAACTAACTGTCACATATATAAATATCTCACTCATATAAATGGATATTAGATGAAATATTAGAAGTGAAGAAATTGTTAATTTAGAAAAATAAGAGAAATTTAAGTTCTACTTTAAATACTGAAATTACAGCATTAACTATGTATATATTAAAATTCTTTAACTAACGAAATTGTTAATGCATTAAAAGTAATTGCAAAATAAATATTAAATAAATTACATAAGTAACTCAAATAAATTAAAATAAACACCCATGTCTTGCTATATTGACTCTGGCTGTTACATACTGCTGTACATACCCAACGAATTTGGGCTTTGGATGATCTCTTGCCTCCTTGCTTGCACGCCGGCGTTCTAGCTCTTGATTCAAAATTTCCCGGGCCTTAAATACCGTATAGTTGGAAATTTGTTGGAAAACCGTTGAAAGTTGGAATGCTGTTGGAAAAATGTTGGATGTTGGAGAAGTTGGAAAATTGTTGGAAAATCCCAACTAATCTTGAGACTATAAATCTATGCAAAAATAATTATTATTTCCATCCAAAAAGATATATTTGTTGAAATTATAGTAATAAAAAATACTTTATTAAAACTTTATCCAAAATCCATTGCTGAACCGTAATTTGGTAACTCATATCGCTCTCCGTACGGTTGTACTATACTGGACCTATCTTGCGCATGCTCGGTGAAATATAAACAGCAATGGCAGTGACCTACGAAAGCTACAGGTGATGGATCAAATGAAGCCCAGTATTTTATATAAGGATCGATGACATCTATTAAATATCATCTCCGGTAATCGAATATGATCTCCTCAAACACCCCAAAATCTATGAAACTTCTCTTTATTATGCCAAATTAGCAAACGCGTCCTATGTAATCATCAGTAGGTGAGATGTATATGTACACACTGTATGTACCGTAATCCGCTGATAGTTCCAGCAAGCATTATATGTTTATCGGTAATTATTTTTCTTCCTATTTGACAAATGCACATGCTGAATAACAAAAATCAGTTAATGTAGTAATTCTGGTGGTCTTATATGTCGCTGATTATAGTGTTTCGCGAATTTTCATCGATTACAGTAAAGACTGTCAAGTTCCAACTGTTACAATATTAATATTATATATTTATTGAGTTGTTCATTTTGAAAATTTTAAATGTCTTTCTAGACCTATTCTTCTCTCAATATGTACTCTTTTACTACTTATTTTTCTGTCATTTAAAACTACCCAGGCACACTATAACACATATTTGGCATAATTAAAGAAATTTTAACCTCACAATTTAGTCTCGGAAGTGTTTGGTTGAATATGAAAGTCATCAAACAGAACAGATAGCACCAAGTTAGCCAGATCATTTAATGTTGTCACAAATGTAAAGTCCGCACTTACTGTTCATGGGCGCAAACATGAGGTTGTCACTGTACAGAGGTACATGGAGGACTCCAAAGATTTTCCACTTCTGGATGCGTTACAAGATGGTTTTGTAAATATAACTCACACTGTGGAAGCTAAATGTCCATATTAGTCAAGGGATCAAATAATGTCACCGCTGTCTGTGCCATATTCGAAACTTAAAAGTAGACATCTATTTCCTGAGAGAGAGAGTCACTCCTTCATGAAAACCATGACTACCTTTTTCAAATTCAAGGATAACTTTTTTGCACTGGTGCACAGAAATGTATTTTGTGTGTACAGCCTATAACCTTCAAGTCATGGATATCAAGTACACTGACTTTCATAGGAATGAACATTCAGAACTGAAATGGTCAAAGAGTTAAAAAAAATTAAAAATCCCATTTCAAATTGGAGCTTCTTGACAAACATTTTTATAAGCCGTATTTGAAGTGAACAATCATGATCGCATCTATAGCCAATGTTTTCTGAACTCAAATAAAAGACTTAAAGGATGACCGTTTTAATCCTATTTATTTCCAGCACATCCTTTTCAAAACCATGACTGCAAGCAAATAATATAATATACACATATATTAGATAAATAGCACTTATGCCTGTTTTGAAACAATGCCAGTTCTACAATTACATCACATAAAGTAAATGACAGGTATTTCTGATGGCAATTTCGACTCCATACTAGACAAGAGATTTGTTAAAATTTTAAATGTTTTGACTAGACCTATCATTCTGTCAATATGTACTTTTACTGTTTATTTTCCTGTTATTTAATACTACCCAGGCACACAGCAACACATACTTTACATAATTAAAGAAATTTTAGCTTCACAATTCAATCAAGGAAGTCTTTTCTTTGTTTATGATCGAAGGTAACTACAAAGGTAATCCGATTGATGGACCAGTTGCGGTGGTGCCACCTAGGTCGTAACAATAACTTGCTACTATCTACCATTGGACAATAGCTGACATCAAGACCTGGAGGAAACCATTGCTTTACTTGAAATATTTTTAGATTGGAAAAAATACAAAGTCAATTTAATATGATTTCATTGATTTCTTTTCATATTTGAAGTACAGCAGTTTCAATGTTGTGTGACAAATAATAGTTTTAAAAAATAGGGCAATTTTGAGCACATGGAAACTGGAGTCAGAGCTTGTGATTTTTTTTATATAAAAAGTCACCAGCCCTGGGCCAGTGTCTGAAAAATGTTTCTATGGGCACTGATACCCAACTACAACTGACTTTGGCATCCCTAGACAACAACCACATTTCAACCAACTAAAACGAATGTAAACGGAACTTGCAAATGCATCCACTTGCTTGTGTCAGAATTTGATTCCATCAAGAAATGTGTGTGATTCACATTTTTAATGTAGCTTTAATATTTTTGTCATATCGCTATGATGTCTGCAGTGTGGCAGTTTATAGTGATATCTAGCAATAGGGCATCATGCCACAGACATATAGCATCATGTCCCACCCAGTCACATTATCCTGACACCAGGCAGAACAGTCCTAACACTAACCTCTTAATGCTGCGCACCAAGCGAGGCAGCTGCTATCACCATTTATATAAGTCTTAAGTATGACTCAGCTTGTGTTCAAACCCACTACCTCCAGCATCCGAGGCAGATACTCTAACCACTTAGGCCACCGGAGCGGTCTCCATCAGAAAACAGACTTCAATGCATAGTCAGACTAGCAAGTATACTTTAATCTATAGAGAAGTGGCAATATGGGCTGCCAAGTGTGAGAGATATTCTTGAAAATCTGGCATCTAGTTACCCTGCCAGTCAACCAGGGAACATGCTACTCAACATTGTTTATTTTGTAAGAAAGATCTATACAACATCAATATCAGGATGGACGCCTTACATTGTATAATTGGGATTAAGTGTACAAAATTCCCACTACTTAAAACCTACATTTTTACTGCCATTTTTCTGACATGTGAGAAACCTTATTATTCCTAGCACCACAGACACTCATATTTGTGCTCACAATTTACCGACAAATTATATATAATAACCCATATGTTATTTGGATGTAGGATAAAATCCCACAAAGAAATGAAGGATAGGACATAATCCCCTCCACCAGAACAAGTTTTTTTTTTTTAACTTTTTAAACTGTCAGAAATATACTAGCCTATTTTGTGAGGGGATAGGGAAAAAAAAGAAACTGGAAATATGAATATTTAATTTAATTATGGAATTCTATGTTTATACAATAATGTTATGGCTCAGATTTTATGTACTTCACAAAATAATAGTCAAAAAAGTAAACTCAATTCTAAGTCCATCTCTATGCTAGGAATGCTCTATTTCCAATGGATATGGTATACTTTAAAAATGCAAATGTTAAAAAACAGTTTAAGGATTTAATGCAATGACAAAACGTGTGTGTAACGATGCTTATAAAAGTGAGGTGAAAAAGACGTGCGCGCAATAAGTCCTGATATAATTATGCATCTTAATCTCTTTATCTGTTATTGTTAAGATCTGACATCTAACTCACACACAAAATTTCATTTATCGACTCAAAGGAGACCCATACAAAGCTTCAGAATCAAATGGTCCATGGCGACACACAACGATGTATATTTGTGTTGGTTAAAAAAAAATCTAAGGGGGATAAACGTATACTGGGGGAGGGAATTATGTCCTACCTTTTATTTTTAAGAGGTGGGAGGTGGGTGTTGTCCTGGGGTATTTTATCTGTACCCGATATTCTTTATAGGTAAATTTCCCTAAGCAACGATATGAGACCCACCCACACCCCTATAGTGGTGTAGCATTTTGCAGTATCTCCAGCACCTAAATTGCATGCAGATTATATCAAAACTCAATCTTTAATCTAGGCCTACAGTGTGCACTCTATCTAAGAATGATGCAAGTCACTGAGAGCTATTTTAGCCAGTTTGCAACTGGAGTTATTGACGGAATATTGCGGTACAAACAACACTGTTGTCAACAGTCACATAGTCAGTCAAATTGCATGATCAACCAACCTCTTCCATACTTTGGAATATTCCTCCTACTGGCTACACTGCTACATCCCTGTTACATCTACAAATCCCTGCATTACATTTACACTAATTACAATGTGCTTTCCGTAACGTAACTGCAAACCCCCTATTATTTTTGAGAATATCGAGACGTTTTGTCCGGAAGCTGACTAGGCCTGTACAGAAGCATGCGCATCACGCTTGAATGTATCACTTAGGAGGTTAAACCCAGAAGTGAGCAAAATATCTAGCTAATATGTGGGGCTATGTTATTCATTTTCTATGCTTACGGTTCAATACGTAAGAACGAGGATGATCAAAAATGACCTTAAAATCTATTTTAGAGATATAAACATACACGCTATCAACAAAGATATACGTAGTATACATGATGTCGCCGAAAGGTTGCACCGCGAATATATATAAAAAAATTAAAATGTAAACATCTACTTATCCTTTTAAATAAAGTTGACTTAAAAATAAGTTTTAACCTTATTACTATGTCATATATATATATATATATATATATATATATATATATATATATATATATTAGGGCATAACCAACTTTTGATCCGGAAATCGGATTCCACCGGATAGTATGAACTTCCGATTAATCGGAGTCGGACAAGGCAGGAACGACCGATTCGGATAATAAAAATAATAAAGTTGAATTTCTATAGCACCGTGTCTAACACTGCGTGTCATTCGATAGTGCGTTAATAAATTTAAATAAGAAGTCAGAAAAGTCCAATATGGTCAACACAACGGGGTGAAACGATAATACTTGAGTTAGACCGAAAGATTTAAATTTATTAAAATATATAATACACTCCTACCCGTTTATGTCAACATCCTCAATAATGAAGGCATAATATTGAATACATTGACACATGCTAATGAGGTATTAAAAGAAAATGATTCTTACAATCGTAAATATAAATAAAGTTAATAAGGAAACTTTCACAGCACAATAAACTTGTTTCAATCACCGATCACTTTGGAAAATGCAAGAATCGATCAGATTTCATTGTTTTTATTTAAGTCACCGCAAGAGGCCAACTTTATAGGACCAAACAAAAGCTTGTTTTATTTTTATCCGACCGCGACATTAAAGCATAGCGGCAAGATCAAGTATTTGTTGAATAAAGTACAGGATGGAACTGGCCGCTTGCCGACATAAATGATTAAGGCGGGAAAATTATAGCCTGGCGGCAAGATCAACTAATTGTTGAACAAAGTATGGGTCGGAACTGGCAGCTGGTCGACATAAATGATTAGGCGGGAAAATTAAAGCGTATATGCTGCGTGGATGTATTGGAACTGTATGATAATGTAAATGAAATTTATATTAGCATACAGTGTGAAAAAATTGTGCTGAACTGTTGAGACTCTGCGGCTGCATCCATCATTAATCTCACATTACAGTTCTGACAGATACTGCGATGCTATGTTGTAGATAATCTTGAGTTTTGATATACGACTTTCCATAAACTGTCACTTTGTTTCTAGACATACATCCCTCTCATGCACTATTTAGATACAGAATTTGTTATATTGGCCACAATAACAAAATATTTCTAAGCCTTTACAGACAATAAAATTAAATGAAAATCTGCTAAAAGTAAAAAAAATAATTTTATTTTAAAATGTCGCAAAAACAACGAAGCAAAATATGGGATTATTTTGAGATAAATGCCATAGACGAGTCAAAGGCAGATTGTTTGGTTCCACAGTGTAAGGATAAATTAAAACGAGGAGGTAATGATCCACATTCATATGGAACCAGCGGACTTATCAATCACCTGCGTGCAAAACATCCGGATGAATATAAAAAGTATACCGGAATCTGTGACATCGAAAAGAAACGAAAAGCCGAAGAAGTAATGCAGCCTGGAAAGAAACACAGAGTACAGACAATAGAGTTCCGGCTAGAAAAGAAAAAACCGTTTGAGGCTAACAACCCGCGCCAGTTAATCATAACTAAGAAGATCATAGAAATGATTGCGGTTGATGCTATGCCTTTCAGCATGATTAACAACGTAGGCTTCACTCGCTTTCTGAATGAACTTGAACCTCGTTACGTTATTCCATCCGAAGTCCATTTGTCAAGAACGCTTATTCCGGACTTATATTCTGCCGTGAAGAGTAAAATTGTTATTTTACTAGAACAAGCAGCCTACATAAGTTTTACAAGTGACGTGTGGACGAGCACAAATAATTAGAATGCTTTCATTTCGCTTACCGCTCATTGGATTGACAGCAAGTGGAACAGGATTTCCATTGTTCTGTCACTACGAAATCTTGAAGACCGACACACGGGCCAAGTCATTTTGGATAACATCCTTGCAATGTTAGCAGCATGGTCTATTCCAGATGAAAAACGTGGAGTTCTCGTGCGGGATAATGGTGCGAGCATGAAAAAGGCGGCGGAGTTATCTGGATTGGATCACTTGGGATGTTTCACCCACACGATCCAGCTAGTTGTCAAGGTTGGACTTTTAAGTCAAAGATCCGTTATGGATGCTATTGTCACTGCTCGTACAATCGTTGGGCGTTTCCGGCATTCAACTCAAGCCACAGAACAATTTCTCAGAATCCAGAAGTCTTTGACATGCGAATTCTACGTTCTACATGCTCGAGCGCCTCATAGAACAAAAGAAAGCTATTGCCCTCTATTGTCAGGAAAATGATGGGGTTACAAATCTAACGGCACATGAGTGGAATTTGATAGAACGGGTTTTGATTACGCTTCAACCATTCGAACAGGAAACCAGGAATGCCAGTATGTCTACTGCAACAGCAAACATGATCATCCCCAGTGTTCGCGTTCTCATGGCAACTTTAACAAAACCTGCAAGAGTCGGAGATGACATCGGAATACAGACCATGCGGGCGGACATGCTGAAAGATTTGCGTACACGTTATGAGGAAGTGGAGACAAACAGGTTGTGTGCACTTGCAACGGTTTTGGATCCCACTTACAAATTGTTGGTTTTTAATGCGCATGGGCATGACGCTGCAAAGCGCATGTTAATGGACGAACTACAGATCAAGTATGAAAAAAAAACAATCACCGCCGTCAACATTCCAGTCTCAACAGAAGTGGATCCAGGACCTTCAACTTCGACTGGCCTAGATTCCTACTACCAGGAGTTATTTGCCTCTAGCGCATCCGACCAAAATCTCGCCTCTGCATCCCTGTCATCTGAATTCACGTGCCAGCGTGAATTGGATTCGTATCTAGCTGAGAAAAATCAGCCGAGGACTTCACCACCAACAGACCCAGTTATATACTGGAAATCCCGGGAAAAAACGTTCCAGCTTCTGGCAGCTGTCGCTAAACGTTTTTGTTCAATACCGCCCTCTAGCGTCGATAGTGAAAGAAGTTTTAGCACCGCAGGTGCTATTTGCAGTGACAAACGATCGAGCATGTCCGCTGAAAAAACGGAGATGCTATTATTTCTTGCAAAGAACTTAGAAGTTATAAATTTTGATTATTAAATTTCTTTATTATCTATTAAACTGCATGTTTTTACTTAGGTAGATGAAACATGGCAGAAATAAACTGCTTAACTTTAATGTTATGTTATATTATATTATATTATGCGCTACATAAATATATCAATATTCAAGACTCTTTAACTCGCATTTCTAAATTTATTATATTATAATATCTTTGCCAAAAAGCAAGAACAATATCACAGGAAAATAAATACTGAGGGCGCCATAACACGTGGATTTCAGTTTGCGAGTTTTATTTGTAAAATCGTAAGTTTTTATAATTATTATGTATAACAATGTGATCGTAGAAAAAACGTTTATAATGTTTCAGTGCATTTTACAAAAATAAAAACATTTCATGGATTCTTTGTGGCTTTGAACTTCGTTGCATTTTGCTATAGTCCTGCCATATCCTTCCCCTTGTGACGTCGGTGTGATGTGCAAAACGTGTGTAACACGGTGTAAAAAGTTAATTTGAAAAACCTTTTAATTTAGCATTTCCGATTAATTGAATCGTATCCGGAATCGGAAAAATTTCATGCCCAAAATCCGGAATCGGAAATCAGTAGAAAAATGCTAATCGGTTATCCCCTAATATATATATATATATATATATATATATATATATATATATATATATATATATATATATAAAGTGGCTAATACACTTTTATTTTCACAGAAACAGTAGAAAATCTTTTTTGACTTTTGGGCGACACTAGATATATCTTTTAGGCGACCGCGGTCGCCTAAAGGTTGCTCGTATGTCGACCAAAGGTCGCATTTTTGCTAATTAATATATATCTGTGTATGTATGTATGTGTGTGTGTGCGCGCGCAATGTGACGCTTTGTGCAAGATACCCCTAATTTACGAGAAAAGTCAAAGATATATCTAAGTGAAAGCTCATTCATTGCATTCAAGGCTACCAAAAGGGGAGAAAGTCAAATAATTTAATATATGACATAACAGAACCAATTTTCTGAAAGCATGTTTAATTTTTTGAGGTTTTCTTCCTCCCATCGAAAATAACTTACCATTATTCTAGCGGGATAGATGTCTCTTTCACCATTAGGGAACAACATAGGAATAAAGGAAATTTTCCTCATAAAGGTTCATGGAACATTCCTTTTGACAACAGTGTCTACAATCAGTCTACGTAACATTTGTCGAAAACTATGTAGCGTAACAATTATATTTCCTTACCAAGAAGGTGGAGTTGAAGAATTTGAAATAGCTTCTGACCACGTCTTGCAGCCATCATACCAGTACAGGTAACTAATGTTGTAGCACCCAAAGAAGCTTTTCCATGACACGGATTTGAATGATCCCCGATTGAATTGTTAAAGTGCTTTGTGCCCCGTGGTGATGATCTGTCTGCGTATGACTTTGTCATTATTCTGATTCTGGATATATGCGATCTTTATCACATCATTTAATGTGGCTAAAGGCTTCTGATCTTTATCACATCATTTAAAGCGGCTAAAGGCTTCTGATCTTTATCACATCATTTAAAGCGGCTAAATGCTTCTGATCTTTTGGTTATATCAATGACAAGTAAGATGGATTTTCTTTCTTCTGCTACCGATAATGACAGCTGTACAATTAACATAAACAGTTTTGATGTTTTGAAATATTTCTTATAGAAATAGAAATAATAATGGAGATAATTCATATGCATAAATAAAGATTAAGACCCTATCTCATTTTGTACTGTCCAAAATGTCCAGAACAACATTAGCACATCCAAATGTGTCCGCATTTACACCTAAATATGCTGGAAAACAGTGAGTTTATGAATCATCTTTCATTAAAGTTTCAAAGTTCAAGTTAAGCAGAGTATGCAAATTACTTTTTGTTGTGCAAAAGTTATTTTGCAGGCAATCCACATCGACATCATAGTCGCAGTTGCTGTTTGTCAGCTGAACCAATATTTATGTCGCAGGTTATCTTATTACGACGAATACGGTGACGCTGAGACGCAGTGGCCCAGTGGTTAGACTGCTTGACTTGTCACTAGTAGGGTGAGAGTCCGAATCCTGTAAAGAACAGGCCAAGTCAACAGTCGTGACATCAATCTGGGCAATTCTCCTATAGCTTAAGAACAATATAACCTGGCACAAGTTCATGCGCCATTAAGACCAAATAAAAAAACAAACAAATCGTAGGTCCTGACGTCCCACTGTAGATTTCCATAATACTCATTTTCAGAATATTGTAACAATAGTATTGAATTATAATACAGAGTGACTGACTTGAAGACATTCCAATGCAACCAAAGACTGCTGCACAAACACATACACAGTCTCTGAAAATTGTATACAATCTAGTGTACATGCATGTTTCCCAATGTTAAGCTAAAAAAAATCCCACTTTTGTCTCAGGATTGAAACATTATTAAATGCGCGTGACAGAGATATAAACATATAGGTAGACAGATAGACAGACAGATAGACAGATAGATAGATAATACATTCAAGATGACGTCAGATGCTGGTAACACATACTCGAGAGATACGGAATTTCAAGCTGTCAAAAATAAAGCGCATTATTAATGGCATGCTAAGAATAATGTATTTTTACTCGAAGTTAAATTTATGGAACATAAATAACTTCATTTATATGCCAGATATTGAAGGGAAATTTTAAATTTGGAGGCATTCCGGAGAGGAGTGAAATGTACTGAACTAGTCAAAGATTTTTTAAGTGAGCATTTGGACTTTGATCTTGACCGTACTTTTATTCAACGTACTCACAGAATTGAACAAGCGTTACAAGTCACGTGGACGAGATGCACTGTGTCGACTAATTGTTGACACTTAAATAGACTATAAAGACACTGAATTGAGTTCACACTCATTACCCACAAGAATACAGCTTCAACAACAAGGTTATGGTTACGTATAGATCAGAAGAGGGTGTCTGTAACCGGGCAAATGTTATTTACGCAGCGAAACATTTTTACAATGGTGACAATGTAGCTGATTTGTACTCAGACTAGTCCAATGCATCATCTAACAAATGATGTGAATTTGCAAGATGATGAAGATGACGTTCGTTAAGAAACTATCCATTCACAGTTGACCCTCGTTTATTCAGCAATTCATCTTGTTAACAATCGCCACAACCTGCCGAGCAATCATCCACATCGTCAAAATAATCGGACTTAAATTCGTCATTGGCAGCTCTCGTTATCATTCCTTTCTCGGCCATGACAGTAACTTGATCAAGATCGGAAGGCTAATAATTCGAAGGACTGACAGAAATAGGTAACCAAAAAGAGAGCTCAGGCACCTAAGCAGCAAGAAAAATAAACAACAACAGCAACAACAATTGATTAGCTTGATCTATTGGACTCTGAATTCCCCAAAGAAAAAGAACCTGAACGTGGGCCAAATGCCGAACTAAGACTGAACGTCTAGAACCGACGTCAGCAAAAAGAAGTATTTTATTAAAAGCGAATGAACGATATGGCTACACGGAAAGATTCCATAACTTATTGTATTTCGGAATATACAAGGTCTACATACTAAAAATACAACCAAATTAAAATTTCTCAAGTATAAACTGTTATTGGAGACAACAGATATTATTTTATCTCTCTTGAAAATATAGGTTCTTTCCCTATGTAAAACGATTTAAATAAGGGAATCTACAATTTACTCAGGGGAATATTAATGTGTTATAGAAACTCTCGTGTAACCTGGAGGTGATTTGGTTCTAACTGACTTTGATGATTTGCTATATGTCACTTTGAATTATTAATATTTTCAAATTAATAATGATATTTACTGCTATGTATGTTATCCGAGGGCTTTAGTCTATGGAACATGACTGAATCAACAGATTCGGTTGATAGGTTGTTCGATAGATTATACGGACACATCGTATCAGTTATACTGCTAATTATAATCCATACCTTTAATTAATAATAATCCATATCTGTAATTAAAAATAGTCCATACCTTTAATTAATAATAATTCATACCTGTAGTCATTATGTGGAGATTGTACCTCCCGGACGTGCACTGCTTCCGATTTTATGGTAGATAATTATGTATATTGCGATATTGATTGCTACATTCATCAGTTCTTAGCATTACAAAATCCGGATTATTACCAGAATCGAATTTTCGAGTAACGTTCCGGACTTTCTGATGCTAACAACAAGACGTTTTCTATCAAGAAAGATCAATTTACTTTTGATCAATCAAGATTAATTTACTTTGATAATGATATTTTTGTTCCAAAATTCCAAAACGTAACTGGACAAAAATGATTAACATTTCAGTGTTTGTCATATGATCGTCATCCTAAGTCATAAACCCAATATCATAATTGTTTAAACAAATGATATTTGCATGAATATGTTTTAAGAGTGAAACGTATATAGCAACACTAACAACGGTCATTCATGTTCACTACTATCACTGTTAATAATTCCAGAAGGTATCGCTAACTGAACAACTAGAAAAATAAATAGTCTAGGCTCGGCTGATAGCGCTTTAACGGTCTCTAGCGGAACATTGTGAGAGGCTCCGATGGGGACTTGGCAAGGGAATAACATCATTATTTTGACATTTATTTACAGAGGGATGGAACGAATTGTTGGAACTTGATGATATAGATTTATTAAAGAAACCCCTACTCTTTTCAATTTGTATGTCAAGCGTGTTGGGTTATAACCAAGAAACCTCCAGAGAAAAGTAATCCAAGCCTCTTATGATACTATAGTAATATGGAATCAGTAAACGACAGTATCGCTTCTCTATTCTTGGGATGTTATGGTAAAATTCTGGTTCATTCTTGGGGAGAAACTTTAAGGGTATATAAAAGTTCCGGTTATGTCAGTGTACCATATCCAGACGAGTATGTGTTAGATTATTTCATAACTCGTGACTCATGTGATACTCGACAAGTTAATCAGCACGGGGATGCATTCCTTACCCTTTGCAATACACTTTTGCTCTTAGAGTAGCGAATGTTTGGGTTGGTTGCGTTATTAGTGATGGCGTCTACACGCATTTATTTTCACAAGATATCCCCTACATTTGTTGTTCGTTACTGATTTTACAATATGATCAATTCATATGCTAACTTTCAAGGTATCATCAAAAATAAACTCAGTGAAGCTCATGCCACAGGTTATCCGGCATTTTTGTTGTTTGATTGATTTGAGAGGCTGAACTGAAAACATAAAAAAATCAATAGCCGCCATAATGTAATCTTAGTACATACACCCAATATCAATAGCCTGCAAATCTAAAAAGATATGAAGGACTTTTTTTATTTTTACACTTTTAACGTGATTGTCTTATATGCCAGCAAGTCCAGCGGTCGAATTCAAACTATGCATGTCAATAGGGTTTGATAGCAAGTCCAACAGAAGAACTCAAACTATGCGTGTCATTTGGGTCTGATCTGTCTGTTTCATTCACGCTGCCTCACTACAAAGCCGCCATATTTATTTCATTTTATTCTATTGTCAGTTGATTGTATGACAGTATAGAAAATTACTGATAGATACATAGATATATAAAATAGGAAAGTAGGCATGTACGTTCATATGTACGTACGCAGATAGTGCATTAAGTTGGAATGGAGGTAAACGTTGAGTGGGGCTGACATGCACATATACAAACAAGCACACAAACCTTCATGAATAATACGTATCCTGATGTTTTTCTTCAACCTCTGGATGTAGGATAAAAATAAATATTGCGCAGCTGACACCTGGACTGACTTATTCAGACTCAGTGATATTTAATGGCATATCAATACATTGAAGATTCTAGAGTGCCGATATGACTAGAGTTGACTTACCTTTCCCGGGTAATTACTATCGCACTATGGTAACGGTAGCCTACCCAGCATGTCAGGGCGGAATCGAACTTTCACCATTCCAGTTCCATACGTTAACCGCTGAAACCAAGAAAGGGAAATACAGTTAAAGATAAATATATAGATACATGTGTTTTGTAGCCCGATGCCACATGGCACAGGTATGACATTAAGACCATGCTCTCTATAACATGATTTAAAACAACCATGTATGCTTGTAATTTTCAACAATACCTTGTAAAGTACTACAAAGGTCGCGATGTCCGTTAAAAGAATGATTGCTTGGTTTATTAGTACTCAAGGGTATTTGTATTCACAAATGACGTGTTATACGTAACCATAACTGACAGTATATGAAATAAAAGGATTTGTTAATGTAAGTAATAAGCTGCTAACACTTTAATTTTTATGATGAGGCAATTCCAGATATGATCCATTTTACCACTATCATCATTTACTTGTGAAAGGGTGGAAAGTATAGCGCCATCAATTGGTGCTTCTAAAATACAATAAATAGATTTTCGTTTTGCAACTTTATAAACTTGAAATTTTCAAAAGACTTTTTATAATCCTTCAATTCTCATTTTTTGTTACGCTTCAACATCTTATTTTGAAAAACGAAAGGCGATTTCAGGTTAAAACTTAAATACTGTTGCCTTTTTGTTGGATAAAAGCAATTCCACGTAAGCTGTTTATTTAGATCAAATGACTGAAGAGCAAAACAAGATAGAAGTTGTTACTGCTACTGAGACAGAGAGAGAGAGAGAAAGAGAGAGAGAGACAGACAGAGACAGAGAGACAGAGACAGAGACTGCTAAGCAATTTTTCATTATTCTCAATTCTTCATGTCGATTGTGCATTATCCGATAAGAAAAGTAGAGGAATATAGTTTGGAATACCAATTAAATTACCTGATAACATAATGATAGAAAATAATAATTAAAATTGTACTTTTATAGACAAATACGTACAATTGCAATTTAACACCGTACAATTGAAACCAAATCTGCAAAGAAAGAGAAGGGATAAGGTACGATGACAAACATTAGTTCTTCCAAACTTGCCAATTACACTAAAATGTTTGACAGTCTTACATAGGTTCTCAGTATATGGTGAGAGTAAAACAGAATAATATTTTATATCATGAGCGAGTGCCTTTATAAAACGATTATACAATTCTATAGAAAAACCAGAAGTGAAGCAACCGCAACATTCTGTGACGAATGAAACGACAAGAGCAGTGCCAGCACAAGTTCACCCAAGCAATTTAGTTCATGAAATGATTGATCACTTTGCATCATCACCATCGCCATTAATACCACTAGCACAATCAACAATAGTGAGAGTCAGGGTTGTTCAAAAATGAAAGTCTTACTGTAGCACCAGAGTATTATATCCATAGATTAACTCAAAACTTTCAAAATAAATCTAGTAAAGATCGACGACAAGGAAAACAAAAGTTGTACCGGTCTCTGGAACTTTTAGATGGCTACGTGCTTTACTTTAGCACAGACATCTGTATGGTTATTGACCGACCATGATACTATCACCCAAACGTCAGAAACTAGTTTTTAGTAGCGCAGACGGACGAACATCCCGAAGGCACTTTCTCAGTTTTTGATGAGGTGTACCCACCAATTACGTATATCGAAACCAGGATAAGAAAGTACAATTCAACAAGTCTGGAAAGGACAAAGACTTTCTCGTCAAAACCCTTGATCAAACGAAGATTACACATTGATCATATCACGTTGTCGGGAAACCGTTGAAAAACTTGTCTCAAATCTTGTTTGAGGAACAGGAGTGTCTTTCCGATTACAACAATTTATCTTAAGGCTAAGGCTACTTTCAAGTATGAAAATGTCAGAGACCCTTTTCACCAGAGACCTTGACAAAGAAGGAATAACTCTGCTCTAAAGATGATGCTCTGTACAGAAGAAAGGCAAATATGTTGCTGTGACCTGCGACAAGAACAATACAGGGTCCAGCACATATATAATGTGCTCTAGATGTCATTGTCTTTTCAATAGCAGACTTTTCTCATCTTTGTTGACATATACGCTCAACAAAAGTAGCTAAGGTAAAACCGATCGTTCCGAACCAACATAGTCTTATTTGAGAGAATCGTGGATGAGCATAGAGCGCTTAAGTCCCCAAAGTCTGAAAGGGAACTGCGAGTTTTCCAGTACACTGTTGACATTCAAACTGAATTGTCTGAGTTATCCTGAAGGGCCTACTCGGGATATCTCAGACAGCAGATTTAGCTACAGCAGAATGTGTAGGCTTGGAAAAAGGAGAGAAATTATAGTGTTTTATTTGTTACGCGAAACTCTGCGAATGTGAGTGATAAAGATTCAACCTGCAAAGAAGTCACCGAGCCGGAATTGCCTTCCCTTAGAAGGTCCAGAACGCCTCATAAGACTCTCGTCATCATCACGTGACTATAAATGATTAGAATGACAACATTAACTGTGATTAGTTCTTATATTCAAATGTCCCAAAGGTAAATTTAAAGTACAAGTTTTGGCTAAGCAATTGGGATGGAGATTCCTATGACGATGCAAAGAGTGATTCCATTTAAAGCGAAATTTGTTGTGATGGCTGCTGAAGGAGAAAGAGGCGCGATGGAATCCAGAAGTCTTCGCCAGAGACGAATTCAGTAACAACAACAACAACAGGAGGAACAACAACAACAGCAATAATAATAATAATAATAATAATAATAATAATAATAACAACAACAACAACAACAACAACAACAAGAAAATGAAGAGGAGGAGGAGGACGAAACACATCAGCAAAACTTAAATAAACTTAAATAAACGAAAAATACCAAAGAAAAGAAAAATAAAATAAAGAAACAAAACAAAACATAACAAACAAAAACGAAAGAAATCCACAAAAACGTTCCAGCCAATGTCATTAATACAGGCGACAGACATCGACCAAGAAAACATTGGGTGCCTGTCTGCTTTCAGAAGGTTGACATGCAATATTTGGATTCGCATGGTTTGCCATCGATCAAAAAGTTGTCAGCTTCTATGAGAATAAATACTGCTTCGAGGCATTTTAATAACTTGAAATTAAAAGAATCCGAATTGAAAGTGTGTGAACAACATTTTATGTATTTTCATCATCAAGGAAACCTCGGATTCCGTCTAGCACGTTTACTGACTTGTTTCCTACACCATTTTCCTACAAATGATGACAACGAAAAAGCGTTACTTCGAAATTATTGTGGCTAGTTCTTTCCTGTATCTAGTCAACGTGGTTTAAGTCGGTGGTAAGACAAAAACGTGAACGAACCTTCGATCCAACGTCAATATAACTAAAGCTGTGAACCCTCAAAATATGTCACCTATTAAATATTTGGTATTGTATCTTCGTTCATTTCCCCATTGATACTGAAAGCGGGGAACTACCATAATCCTCAATAGTCATTATTTATTAGTGACTTAATGTGCACATTACTGAGTTGGCTGGGCGAAGCACATTAAGGATTTCATTTCAAACAACGAAACTACATCATTTGTTGTGATTAGTCTTATTTATTGATCTATTTCCTTCCCTCTATCCATTCTCGTGCTTAATTTCCATAAGGTTTCTTCCTGACTCAACATTTTCATTTTCATAGTGGTGCTATAGTGATACACAATGTGAAGGTCTTAATTGAGTCATATTGTGACACACACTGTGAAGGTCTCAGTAGAGTGATATAGTGATACACAATGTGAAGGTCGCAACAGAGTGATACAGTGACACACAATATAAAGGTCTCAGTACAGTGATTAGATGACACACAATGTGAATGTCTCAGTAGAGTAATATAGTGACGCGCAATGTCAAGGTCACAATAAAGTCATATTGAGACACAATGTGAAGGTCTCAGTAGAGTGATATATTGACACACAATGTGAAGGTCTCACTAGAGTGATAAAGTGACATACGATGTGAAGTTCTCAACAGAGTGATATAGTGACACACAATGTGAAGGTCTCACTAGAGTGATAAAGTGACATACGATGTGAAGTTCTCAACAGAGTGATATAGTGACACACAATGTGAAGGGCTCAGAAAAGTGATATAGTGATCCTAATATAATTTTAAATTTCCATATGTTTACATAATTTACAATGTCGTAACAATGTTAGTACAATATCCAGTAGCCTTCGCCAGTCATATCTGCATGGGTTAAAGAGATGCTCTTGTGAATTGCGTCTGCAACAGTTGCAGCTGACAAAATCTATTTTAGACGATGCTGTTTTATTGTTTAAATTTTATATGCATTGTTGTTTCTTTGTTTCGGTTTTTAAGTGTCCCGTTTTAATGGATATTTTATATCTGAATCTGCAGTGATAACCCTTTTTTAATGGATTGGATAATTATTTCGTCGATATTTTATCAAAGAAGAATATAAAATTGATACATACACCTGTTAAAACAAATCAGTCAACCATATGCCGCTATTTTCAGATGGCCGAATTCTGAATACCTTCAGTACTTTGATCACTTTATAGTATACACTTTGATAGGTATGGGCATATATGTCTGTTCCTTTCAAAACTGGCGAAGGTTACATAATCACTTGTCAGTCCTCCAACGGTATAGCTTTAGAATGCATATGCATACATAGGCTATATTTGACCACTAAATGTTCGACCCATGGTGGATTTTAATAGTTGATTATATTATTTGATCTGTATGTTATACCATTTGAAACCGAACTATCAAACAGGCATTACCATCATGTTGCTACTGGACGTACAAAAGGTCTGATTTTTATATATCTGGATGCTCTCTAAAAGTTAACAACTTCCTTGGTCCTTTCTAAAATAATTAAAAGCAAGATTACGGTGCGGAGCAATGAAAGCTCCCGCTTTGATTTAAGGAGGTTCGTGTGTCACTTGAAAACTGACAATTTTTACTAAATGTGAAAGCGATTGAAAGAAAACAAAACCACACGCGTAGACAGTTGGGTAGGTGAAATGAACTAAATAAGACGCTTGTGTCGAATTTCATTGTGAATGACAAGTTCTTGACAGGACATCCAGCTGTTCATATTTTCATGAATGAGCACCAGTTTTTCTTTGTATATTGCTTTGAACTCTTTAATTACATCTCAACAGCACCTTATAACCGTTTGTAGTACACGTTTCAAGCATCATGTACAACGGCATTGTAACACTATCTTTAGAACCCGTTTCAAGCAGTATATTCAATGAGTTTCATAAATTTAATATTGCATCATGACCCATTTGAGATTGTTTTTATCACATAATTTTTATTTCAGTGGAGATTATTAGAAGAAAGAAGAACGAATAATTTCGCTCATTCCAACCGATGTTGCACCTTTAATTTTTGTGTGTAAAAAATAGTCCCAAGTTGAACTAGTCTTTAACGTTTAAAAGTAGATTATACTTTTCTTGCAATCTATAAATCAAAGAACAAGCGTCCTTCCGAATAAACAGAACATTTTACACACACTACATCATTTTTCAACAAATTCTCCAATGCTCGTGATTCTTTGACATATAGGGGTGTCAAATGGGTAATGATTTAATATTTAATTTATTAAACGATTTGAATAACGTCCAGCTTTTGCGTACCTAAGCGAGCAAAGCTGGGCATTTATTAACGATTTTCATAAATTTAATATTAAATCATTACCCATTTGAGATCCTTTTAAGCGGATAGTTTTTATTTCAGTAGAAATTATATAGATAGAAAGAAGAATGAATAATTTCTTTCATTCTGACAGACGCTGTACTTTTCATTTGTTGTGCGTAAAAAATAGTCCCAAATAAAATTGAAATAGTAAAAGTGGATTATACATTTTTGCTAAACATAAATCAAAGAATAAGCGTCCATCCAAATAAACAGAACATTTTACAGAAGGCAAAATCGTTTTTCAACACAAAATTTCCTATGCGTGTAATGTCACATTGTTTGATACGGTGGAAAGTACCGGTTTGAGTTGGCCTACACAATGCAGTGTCAGTGTTTGCCTTGAAATTCCACATCACAACTAAACATTACATTGTTGCAATATTTTTGTGAAAAGAAGATGACTGGATGCAGAAATACACATATTTCCTGTAATGTATTTATGACTGGGTATTTGCAGTATTTGGTATGGAACAGTAGTCTGTACAGAAGATGTAAACAAATCTCTTTTTGAGTCGGACTTGCGTCGCATATTTACCGAGTAAATACATTTTAAATACAATTCGTACCTGTCACGGGATCAATCCACTACACAATCTTCCAATATGATATTATAGGTTAGGACGAGCTCCTTGACGTGATAAACTGCAATGATCGCTTAACTATACTCTCTTCGACCCGTACCCAAACAATGAGAAACAATGATCACTTATTTCGATTACTTTTTTTTATAATAATTACATTTAGCAATAAGGTCTCCCTTAAATAATAGACCTAAACAATTTTGTAATCAATATGGCAATTAGAGAAATGCAAAAAAAGTAATTACGGTTTGATCCGATGTTTTATACTCGTTTGATGTTGTTATATTTTCCTCCTGCCTCGAAATTTAACATGGTTGATTTTTGGAAAACAATCAGATTGCAATCTAGTATCCGAAAGACGGCATGATTGAAATAGATAGATGTCGATATTGTATCTTTATGTGCATTGTATTTACCAAAATCTAATTCATGTCCGAAATCTTACTGCTTTTTATTCCTAAGAATCTGTGTCAATACACTACTTCTGATCACGTTCGAATATGTAACACGTGAAAGTGGATGCGCTTGATTTGATTGGATGTTTTAAGATACAGTAACACACGGCGAGTGTTTAGTACCAAGGCAATTGAAGTCGAGTGCTTACCCAGGGATACGGAAGCCTACATCGGTTGATCCTGGCAAAGGAGGAGAGTTAAAAATGAACGAGCAAGAAAGTGTGAAATATTTTGTACAGATTGTTTACATTTTGGCACTCTTGGGTGATACGTCTTCTTATTTCTCTATTATTGCCTTTCTTTTCTCTGTCTCTCGTTATTTTAGACGGACAGAGAAACAGATAGAAAGCTAGATTGCTGGTTAGATATTTGGGAAGATGTTCCACAAAAAAATTAATTAGTAAACTTTCATCAGTTTGAATCAACACATGCTTGCCAAAAGCAAACTGCACATACGTGGAAATTTAATAATAAATGAAAACGTTTCATTGTTGACGAAGGACATTTTTCAACATTGGAAAAAAAAAACATTAATGCTTTTATGCAATACAATAATCTTCTAAATGTAGATCTTTGATGATTTTGATCGTACGGTTTTTACTTGAAATTTCTCCATGATGGCGAGGTTGCGATGATATTTCGATTTTCCATTTTATTTGATAGTGTGCTCGTTTGTACATCTGAAAAAGTGGCAATTGGAAAGTAACAGTGTGCAAACTTTTTTTATTTTTATCGTCTACCAAATTTTAAAACAAATTTTAGTGCAACATGTGCGATCTGGGTTTGGATTTTTTAATTGCATCAAAGACACTGACTAGCATCAGATAAGGGCATTAATTATTAGGCAAACATCATTCCTTTTAGAATCGAATGGTCAGATCGGCATGTCGATTAACTTTGAGGGAAGAACTTATTTCGTCTAAGACAGTGAAGGGTACCCATATGAAGCGGAAGTAATTTGCCAAGTTCTGAACTCTTCCTTGGTCACCCTGAGAAAAAACCTCGATAATTTTGCAAGAAACCTGCCAGTCGATAATTCTTACTGGATAGGTAAGTATTAAAAAAGCTGTTGGAGTTTTCAAGACAAGACAAGACAAGACTTTATTACACTCAGGTTGTAAATTTACAACATACGAGGTATATAATGGAAACAAAGGATGAATATAGAGTGTAATATTATTACCTAATACTCAACAGGGATTACAAAGTTCGGAAAACACCATAAAAAACATGCATATATTTTTCGTGAGTCGTACGTTACCTGTGTTCATTAATTGATTGCTATTCGTAAACAATCGTCTTGGAAGTGCAAAAAATGAGTTATACATTTTTGTCTTCCATCATGAAAATAAAAACATGACAGAAGATATTCATACCCTATTTCTTGAGACTGACAGAGTGTGCAATATCTTCCATTAAAGGGAACATTAGCCCATCATCCAGTTTCAACAGGAACCCTATGATTTGCAGTTCCAAACTTAATTAAATATTTAGATATATTTTTCAGTGATGTGAAATTATCGTTTTCTAAATCCAAACTAGTTTTAAATGGCCTGTAATTAAGACCTTTAGATGACGTACTGTTGTCAGCTGCCCAGGCTTGTATGTATTGATCGTCTAGTCGTTGTTCTAGAGATTGTGCTAACCATTAAATTGCTACAAAACTTAGCTTACCCCAACATCATCTAATACAGATTTTAAAATGTTTGTATTGAAGAAATTATATTCGTTAAGATAATTTTTCTTCCTAACCACTAACCACTTTAGCTCAATAGTTTATCAAGCGACTTTTAATACTGATAATTAAGGGGAAACAACCAAGTTAGCCGTGTACCATATATAAAAGGGTACATTTTTTTTTTTTTTTTTTTTTTTACATTCAATATACTGCTGAGGAAAGAAAATTGAGTTTTCTCGACTAAATCAGATCTCCCAAATCCCAATATTTTACAAGCATATGTTAAAATCGGTACAATGGTTTGCTTGAACAGTTCCATCTGACAATCACACTTACAGAGTTGAATAGGCACTATGAGAAAATTAAACTCGTTCTACATTAGCAAATCGATAGCATACGACAATTTATTTATTAACCGATATGTATAATGGACACCTAGAGGTTCTTGTAACTGACTCGAAGAAACCATATAAGATTGTGAAATATAACTATTTGGTGCAAAAAGTGTTCGGTTTTGCGAACACATAATCTAAATCTACGGTTATTCAAAAGTTGGAGAACTTGTCAAATATACACGTTTTATTTCCGATAAATTAAGAACAGCTGTTGTACAATAATTATAAGAAGATAAATAAATCTAAGTACCAATACACATTAGTCCGAAAAAATAACTCCCCCCACAATCTGTTTTGATACGGATTGGCTATTTGTAGTTTGATATGACCTTTTCATCAAATAGAGGAATTGTTTGCAGAGAGACAGGTCCGTAAGATATTTGTGTACATTGTAGATATTTACCAGTATTTCTCTCATCTCTTGAGCAACCATGGGTTGAATGGTCCTTTTGGCGAGATGTACATCATATTTCCTGATCAAATGTTATGTAGAAATCCACGTGGAGTAACAGAACTCTATTTCCTGTCTTCCGGACAGATTTGTGTAAAGTAAAATTGCACATTTTAATGAAGAGCTTACATCAGCCCCACAGATAGTACATCCGTGTCAGCAAGGAGTTGAGATGCTGGAGGAAAGTGACTAATTACGAAATACCTTTCCCTGGAACATAGACCTATATTTCCAAATTGAGACAAATTGAGAATGAAATAATACATATTTCTAGGGCTAACTTCACCTAGTGGAGATATCTCGTTTCGTGTCTCATTATAATTTTTTAATATATAGTAATACTTTATTATTATTATTATTATTATTATTATTATTATTATTATTATTTCTACTATATGCATTCCTCCTCTATCGTAGGTAACACAGACAATATGACAACTTCTGGCCAGTGTATACTAATGAAAACCGGAATGAACAATACTACATATTACCAAGAAGTTTGCTCTTTGAAATTCAAGTTTTTCTGCGTTTAGAATTCCACGATGGACACTCCAAACCCCACGACGTCGGTATATGATTCATTTCTTCCCTCTATATACAATGGGAGTACTACGACAAATTGGTCAAGCACATTAACTGTTTTGTCCAGTTTACAATTCCAGGAACTTCCAATGACGACCCAATTACCAACAGCTGGGAGCGACAAATCGTCTTCATCAGGTAAATGGACAATGAGTAAACAATGTCGTGAACACTTTCTCTAGGATAAATATTTCTATATACCGATACTTGTATTCGGACTGATATGTGTCGTACCAAAGACTTATAGAAATGCTACTAACAGCTGCCTCGGTATACGCTCAGCATTAAGAGGTTAGTGTTAGGTCTGGTCGGCCTGGTGTCAGGATAATGTGACTGGTTATGACATGATGCTACATCTCCGCGGCATGATGCCCCAGTGCTAGATATCGCTATCAACTGCCATACTGCAGACATAGTAGCGATATGACTGAAAAATTGTTAAAGCTACGTTAAAAATCTAAATCACGCACACTCTATGTGCTTGTATTCTGAATGAAACTATGGCGAGCTAGCAATTAAGTATTCAGTTAAAAAGTCAACGCAGAGCACGCTCTACCACGAGGAGTGCATAGAGTTACATAAGTAATACCGAGGACGTTTTCGCATTCTTCAGACATGGAACAGTATTAGAAACGTGAATGGCAAACGTAGAAAATTGGAACGTTGATTAAGGAACGCGAAAGTCATACATTGTGTTCAGAGATACTTGAGAAAAGCATCAACTTCCCAAAAATAGTTCCATAAATAAATTAGAAGGCTATACTTCATATTTAATTTATGAGATTATTTTCAGAAGTGCCATATTTCGATCACGTGACATCGGTAGTTCTTCGACGGTTGTTTAATACCTAACTAGCTAAAGATATTCACTTTTTCGCCCCAAAGCATGCTTGTGAGGTTTTTGTTTGTATTTTTGTTATATGCCTAACGCAAAGCTTTATTCTTGCAAATTGTGATAAATTTGAGGGGAGGGGACATTGACTTTAAAGCAACATATTTCCCATATTTAATTAGGTGTTAACATGACAGTTCTTATTTCCTTTCACTCCTTAACAACAGCAAGAATTTGCACCGTCTTTAGCTAAATATTTTTGAAAATGTTTTATAAAAATGAAAAATGCAACAATAATTAGAATTTTGTTTTAAAAAAAAATTATAAGCGTATTCTTTTGATCCTATAATAATAAAGGAAAGCTTGAGCGATGAAAACATCTAGGACTTCAAAGGGTTTGCCAACAAATGATGTAAATGCATATCTATGGACGTTTCCACTCCTTGAAATGTTCTGAGTCAAATACGAAGATACACAAAGCAAAATGTAAACACGTACACACAGATATAAATATAGATGAATTACATCATTTTTTTTTTCTAGTTCTCTTCCTGCTAGTCGGTATGTATGTATGTATGTATGTATGTATGTGTATATATATATATATATATATATATATATATATATATATATATATATATATAATGATGTCGTTTGGTGTTTACTGTTTGTATCCGGAGAATTAAATGACTAGGTACACGACGAGTATATTAAATAATTTTCTTGCTTCTGTATGAAGATATTTTTCATAGGGTATATAATACATCCGGTTAATTTTAGAATTACCTTTCTTAACTTTGATGGCATTAATGTCATAAATGACGGAGGGTGTCAGAAATAACAGAAAATATATTCGCTTCTTACGTATGTATAATTAGGGCAAATGAGTAGAAATATTACTTATAGATTCAGTATAATGTCAAAAAACCCAAATTACAAGTAAGACAAAGTTTGTATTTGCTTCAGTGAAACCGTCTGTGGGGCAGAAGCTCAGCACAAGCTTGACCCAGGAATTTTCACGACAGGCGTCACTGTCTTCCTCCATTTCATCAGCAATGACACCATCACTGATCAGTAACACCGAGATTCATAGCTCTGTGACGTCAGCAGTTTCGTCCTGAAGTGCATATAAAGATCACCCATGGAGCACGTTCCATGAAGGATGTACTGACACTTCGATATATCAGACCTGTAGCAAATACAAAATATTTATTATGTTACTGTTATCGTTACTATGTATGCATCAAGCTCAAGCACGAAGACCGTCGATGCCACTCAAAATTGCATGTGTTGCATAAACCCGGTCGATACTTCAACATACAACCTGGAGGACATATTGACTGAATTGGCAGTCGACAGCAAGAACACTTCTAAGTATTCACGGAAGCACACGAACGTAGACGACAAACGCACCAGCGCCAAAGCTATTGGCTACCTTGGCAAACTGGTGATTTGTTCCCTGGTTGGAACGCTGATTATTCTCGATGGGAAACATTTCTTCAAAAGGGTTCTACAGAATACATATAAAGAACGAAGAAGGAATAATCTAAATTACTAGATTTTAGTGTTTGCTCTTACAATGCCCGTCGGTCAGAGTGTGCATCTTGTCAATAACTGCATCGTAAGATTGCTGCGTTACGTTTGACACCCAAACAAACCCTAGCAAATACTAAATGTTGTTGGAAAATGAGTCCTGGCAGTGGGTCTTCTCTTTAACTTCTGGAAATTAAGGTATTAAGATTCAGTTTTTCATTAGATTTTTTCAACTTTTTCAACTTTTGGGAAAGGTTTTGCACGTGTCCATATTGCAATTAGTTGTTTTAATTTTCTTGAAGTTACCCATTCTTCTTGGAATAGAAGAATCATTTGTTGTTGTCTGTCTATGTCTGCATGCAAATTTCAATGAAAGGAGTATTGCAATAATGCATTGTTAATTCCAATAAAGTTAGCCTTGTACTGTGCATGCATCTGCATTCTAACATAGGGAGTCTTGTACTGTTAATGCATATTAATTCCAACAAAGGGAGTCTTGTACTGTGCCTGCATCTTAATTCCATTATAGGGAATCTTGTGGCTATGTAAAGGAGTATTGTAATAATGCATGTTAATTCCAATAAAGGCAATCTTATACTGTGAATGCATGTTAATTCCAACAAAGGGAGTCTTGTACTGTGCCTGCATCTTAATTCCACCAAAGGGAGTCGTGTGGGTATGTAACACATTTTTGTGTCGAGGATAAATGGGAGACGGAGGCATTGTTTATCTAGCAAGATTTGCCCTAAATGGCGTCAAGAGAAAGTACTTGAAAGACAAACCTGGTGCGCTATCCCATATATAGTCAAACTTTCGTGAGCATTAATTATATCAGTATCTTATATCCTAGTCAAACTTAAAAGCAGTGAGTTCGTCCTTAAATTAGTTCTAACACTCAGCAGGCATTTCATCTTATATTTCCACCTTTGATATTAAACTTTTTTCCTTAAACTAGTAGAAAAGTGTAATTTCAATGTATTTTGTTTTACCACAACATTACGCTTGGGAGGTAACGTATAAGAGAGATTAATGACAAAGATGTTTAAGCTGATATTTATGCGACGTTTTCAGTATCAGATTCATTGGGATTAACAAGCCCTTTTATCAGAGGGATATCAATATATAAACTGGCCGGAAATTCTGTAACTAAAATTGAGTTCCTTCAGATATTGCTTGTATAGTTACAGCTGATCTGTATTGTCACGGGATGGATATCTCGCGGGAGCGCGGATACCTCGCGGGAGCGATTGCACATTTAAAACATCACCATCATCATTCTCCGCTGCTGAATATACACTGACGCTAGTATCAAACTCAATCCACAGAATTGTATGTTTGAAGAAGTATAAAGTTGAACTTTCTCCATTTATAAAGAGTCCATACTGATCCTACACTGGTGTATTTTTTCCAACTTCTAGAGAATCGTTTCAAAGCCTTTGTCAATTTCATCACTGATAACTTCGTTGTCTGTACGATTTAAGATAATACGGGCACCGCTGTGAATCCAAGGTGTTGCAACAATTTAACCCATCCGTGTCTTATGACTTACAATTAAGCGACATAGTCAAATGTACACCAAGAACTATATCCGCTTTAACTGCAGAAGTGAAAGATCGCTGTATCGTTGATGAGTTCCTGGACGCATCTTGGATATCGTTTTATAAGGTATTTCCTTGGTGCCTATGCTTCCGAACTAATCGCAAAATGATCTTCATAATCACCATGGAGTGTTTATAACTAAACCTCAGGCACTTGGGTTTGTCGACTAACATTCTCTACTGCCTCTGTGGCTGCGATGCGTTAGAGTTTTTGTTTATCCTCGAATATACATACATTATTCACCCGCTTGGCTTATGGAGGAATATTGACACTATACACCTGCACCAAACACACTCACAGTCAGATATAGTTCGAACCACTAGTCATGATAACGCTTCTATGTTAGTATTTCTTGCATTGCTTGGTGTTTGTTTATGGCTCTCATGCGTGTATTCGTTTTATTGCTAACGTAGCCGTTACAACCGGCCGTGGTTTACCTGGGAAACTGGTTGTGGCTCATTTGAGGGTACTAATAACTAAATTATTCTGCTTTTTGATATTCGTATCTCACGTTTTAGTGCTCGTTGTCTTAGGAGACATAGTGGTATGTTAAAGGACAATCATTGTCTAATTTATAATTTCCATCAATACAGGTGTTTTTAATACTTTTATTTTACCGGGATCAGAAACTGCAATCACTTCAATCCTGGCTATTACTTGATCAACGTCTTATCCTTTTCCTCAAAACCGTTGAAGCGATCAGGTGATTGTAGAATCGTTTCGTCGGGTGTTTCTACAATCATAGGCTAACAAAACTTCGTTCTCACCCACGATAATATTCGCGAACAGATCCGTATGTCTGACAAAGCTGATTACGCGACTTTACTCCTATACCACATTTAAGACATGGCCGAGCACCTAGACCAACATGTAACACGTGCAAATGAGATTTACAATATTCGTAATGGCATGTTTTGCCTCAAAGTTCATATGTTCAGAGGTGTACACATGTACACCTTCTCATTAAATGTGTCCTAATGTCATTGTCTAAAAATATGATCCATATATATATATATATATATATATATATATATATATATATATATATATATATATATACAGCGGCAATTGTTTAATATTGTATTAGCACGCAATGTCGGACACAATCAATATATTAAATTATTATATCAAAATATTATCGGCAGAATATTTTGCACAGTATTCGGCTAAAAATAATCCCATTTCTGCTATAGATGTTTAGTTGTACAGAAAATGAATCTTCACATATCTAGTATAGTCACAATCCATAATAAAATCTTGGCCTGACTGCCAGCATAGTTTGCTTATCAAACTCGTTTATGCAAGCAAATTGTAGAATCAATTACGCTAGCAGATATTTTCTGCGCAAAAATTGTTCAAGCCAACGAATAATATCCAGTGTGTTGGTAAAGAGTTGTAGCGGCTAACTCTCTCTCTCTCTCTCTCTCTCTCTCTCTCTCTCTCTCTCTCTCTCTCTCTCTCAGCTGCAGTAACCCGAGCCGAGTCTTGCTATCTAGAGTTCTTTCGGATAGGTCTTTGCATTTGGAGTGATTTCCCACTGTATCTGTCTGAGAACTGGCGTTCCAGGGTGCGACAGATTCCCACATCAGCGGGATACTGTCGTTTTCCTGGCTTCCTGTAGTCGACTGGGTGGTCCTTTTGGGTCGCTAAGTCGTCGACTGGGTCGTACTTCTGGGTCGTTGACTGGGTCGCAACTATGTCGCTGTGTCGTCGACTGGGTCGCTGATTGGGTCGCCGACTCGGTTGCTGACTGTGTTTTGACTGGGTTGTCGACTGGGTTGCTGACCGGGTCGTGGACTACGTCGTCAACTGGGGCGTCGACTGGGTTGCTGGCTGGGTCGCCGACTGAGTCGCTGAGTCGTCGACTGGGTCGTCCATCTTGGTCGTTCTTCTTGGTCGCTAAATGGGTCGCTGACTGGGCCGCCGACTGGGTTGTTAGCTAGGTTGTGGTCATAGGTCGTTCCTCGCTCAAGATCGCCCGACAGACGAACAGGGCGAAATGATGAGAGTAGATAGATCTTCAGTTAAAATATTGTTGCAGGATTCCAAGATTTTGCGTTTCTTGGAAGAGCCTTGTGGCGCCTGTATTCTAGTCGATGAAAGATCTTGTCCCTAGTCCTTTTAGATTTCCCGGCCTGGCCCTTTCCTGCTATGCGAACTACGACCAAATGTGCTTGCTCCGGTGGGGTGGTTATACTGCTTCACTTGCAAGGGGACGTATTCACACAATACCGCTTCATAACAAGTCACCGTTGCAGACAGTTTGCACGTCTATATACCCAACAGGCAGAATCACGTGACCCATAAACTAAGAATCTAGATGGTGTTACAAAATCAAACATAAATGTTTGAGAAAAGAAAATAAATTTATACGAAACGAAAATTACTGTCCATGGGTTTTTCCATTTTAGAGTATTCCCTTTAGAATATAAACGGCGACAGCAGTGACACCTCATACACAACAATGGATTTGTTTACACCAGCGGTGGCAGCATTTTGACGGTGTCGCTGTGAATTTTCAAAACCCCAATAGTTGTATTTCTTAAATTAATAATACCCACATGTTTTACGCTAGCCGATTTTCCGCTAATCCAGCTTTAAAACTAGTTTTACTAACTAAAATTTAGCATGCTACATAAACTTGTTTGAGACAACTAGATATAAAATCGTAAAGTCATGGGGTATGCAAGACGTCGACTTAAATTAGTACCCTAAATTTAAAATCCCCATTATGATACTACTAACGATACATTCCGGTCTAGTAATGGCCACGGTAAGAATACATTATAAAATTGTACTTCAAAACGGACAATTCAGCAACTTCTTTTACTCATCTAAACTCTCTTATCGGTTATAGACCATATGATGTGCTATTCTTCTTGCCGGTATACAGAGTTTTACGATGCAGACGACCCAGTCATGTTGAAAAACACTGGAAAGCCTCTGAACAGACGTTAACTGCAGTCTTTAGAACGTACAAGCCTGTGATGAAGATTATAACGTGAAAGTCTTAAGACGTAATCATGTAAACTGCCTTGCTTACAATATCAAACTTGTACATAATAGTGATTATAACTAGAGTCGTTTATTGCGGGCTATAGGTACACTGTGACACTTAATTCCAATAGGATGAAACAAATTCACGAAAAGAGTCGTGAAGTCCGAGTGTGGTCTCTGTATGATATAGGTATATTGTGACAATGAATATTGATACTTTTTTTCAAATGTAGGAAAACGTTTGAAATTACACTGCCCTTTGTGGTAAAAAATAGTTTCGATCCAATTGTTTTCTACGCTTTGGTAGTTTACTTGCTTGGCAGATACAATACGCACGATTTATATCACTATTCACTAAATCTACACCTCCTTGCACGTGGAGAGAGAAATGACACCCTAGCGATGGCACAAAATATACTTTGGTCCACCAAGATTTAGATGTGGATCAGTGATTTCTATATATTTTAAAGTACTTTGCAAAAGGACCAACCACTGTAACTGACTCAGGCTCATCCATTAGTTAGATTCGAACTCGTGCCTTTCAATGTCGAGTCCGGTAATCCAAACATTTAGCAACCACAGCTTCGGAGGAATGGGATTCCTGAGTGGGGTACATACTATGTTCATGAGTCGACAATAGGTATGTTATATTAGTTTTTAAATAATTATCTAATAAGTCAATTTTTAAATTATTGTACATGTAACACCGAGGAAGCAACGCCTATCCCTTTCTATCACTCCTCGACAGGGAATATAAGGTTTTTCAGTTCTTAATACTTATATAAAATTCATTACATTTTTTCTTTTATGATCAACATGTTTCCTGTATTGTAAACTAGAACGGTTGTGTTTGTTACTAATGTGAACCAGCTTTCTGTCGCATTATATTATACATAAATGGGTATGGGGCCCCTGGTGGCTGAGTGGTCTAAAGCGCTCGCTTTTACCGATCACTACCATTAGCGTTGTTGTTGTTATAAGGTTTAACGCCATTTTTCAGTACAAGATAGGCCATACATGGCGGCCAGTATTAATGGTGGAGGAAGAACCCGGGAAAACCCCGGAAAGAACCACCGACCCAAGAGAAGCTACTGGCAAGCTTTCTCACATACCCACATTGGCCGAGCCCGAGACTCGAACCACGCAGACAGAGGTGAAATGGCAATGATCCGTGACGGTGAGCGCTTTAGAGCACTCGGCCACTCGGGGCCACTGCCATTAGCGTAGGTTCGAGTCTCTGGCTCGGCTAACATGGTTATGTGAGAAATCTGCCAGTAGCTTCCCATGGTTCGGTGGTTCCTACCGTGGTTTTTCCGCCACCAATAATACCGGCCACCATGTATAGCCCATTTTGCGCTGAGAAATGGCGTTAAACTCATCCCCCATCAAAGAAAAAAACAAAACAATAGTTATAAATACGTACTCATAATGCAATGAATTTGTTTGATTTTTTTCTTCGAATTGCGATTGGTCAAATCAAAAGAAATGGGGATGGCCAGCGTTGCTTGTTTATTTGCTGTTGTTGTAGTTGTTAAACAATATGATGCTGTTTGAATGTTGACGAACAGAAAGGTAAGCAATTTTACCGGGAAAATATTTGTAAGTGGTAGGATATTTCCTCGTTATGCAGCCACGCATCATTGCACCGGTTGCAACAATTGATGGGACAATTCCAGTACCCACTAGACTAGTAGTGGCTGGTTTCTGGTAGATACATATCCAAAACGGTATTTTAAATCATATGTACATGTATGATAAAGTGTTGTGAGCACTAGTTATAGTAGCCCAGACAATCTGTTCCTGATTCATAGGATATATGCTTCGCTTTGCACACAAAGTATAGAGCTTTCGTTAGACGTATGATAAGTAGAGATCTTCATAAGGGTATGTACATGGGGATAAATAGTAATAATTTACTAGTCTTCAATCATCTTGAAAATAAATTAAAGCATTTCATGAACGCGATCGAAGTTTCTCAGGCAAATTAGATTTTATTATTAGTCGACAAGCCCGACGGGAACTTCACTTAAGAGTACAGCAAGGGGCCCACCTGACATTTGAAAGGCTCCGGGTGTAGGGCTATCAGATGTTTTGAGCACTGGAAAAAGAATTTCCCCCGTTGTCCTCACTGGTTATACTGGCTATTTACAAGACCTCGTATATCTTAGGTATATAAAAGAACCTTTAATTGTTCAAAGTACCTTTAATTCCCTTTATTTTGGTGTATGCTTGATGTAATATGAGTTATAGAGTATACAGCTTGGCCTTACTCCAGATGTGCACCTTTCAAAAAGCTGCTAGCTCCACTGGGTCATTTTCACTTCCTGGACTTCAGAGGTAAATTGTTAAAAAATAGTCCATAACTTCTTTTTACATTTTATATATTTGGTAATTCATCTACTGCACTTTCAAAAGCTATTATTATCTAGTTAGGCAAAATTCATTTTCCCTATTTTAATAGGTGCTAAAGATAGTGTATTTTAGACTAAATTCAGGATGATGTTTTTATCACAAGGGAGCAGTCATTTTAGTTAGCAGTATGCTTAGATCATGTACAATTTCCGTAAGTAGAATATCCAAAGAAATGTCAGCCACATTACATCAAAGTCGCATAGAGGTATGGCAACATTCTCTCCACTGTGCACGTTTCAAATGCAAACAAATTCACTTTACATATGTCTCTCTCTCAAACGTGCATAATAACTGGTGAGCACCCCCTAACATTAGCAAATAACCTCGATTGCTATTTTGCAGCATCTATTTTGAACATGTATCACGTGGTTATGCAGGGGGTTCATGCAAAAAGCAGAGGGTCAACACGGGGTAAAATCGGACACCTCTGAGTATTCTCTGACATGTATTCGTATTTAAAAAATATTTCAATCCTGACATATGTAATTTAATCAAACACAAGACATAAATTAAACAAAATGATCATTACTGTCTGTATTAAAATTGCATCATGGGGTTTCAAAAATGTTTAAATGAACTCTGTAACAAAAAGATTCACACAGTTATTGCTCATGTCAACGCTGCCAGAAAGGTGACTACTCTTTTGCTTTCCACTAACCCAAGTACAACAAAAAATGACATAATTAAGCTTCAAAGCAAGGTAATCTTTTCTTCTTACATTACTAGTCCATGATTATCAAGCTAGGGATTGTTATAAACATTTCATAACTTCTTAATAACGTGTATTACACTGTTATGTAAACATCATTGATGAAATGTGACGAGACACATGAAACTTTTTAAAATGAAATATTGAGATAATAATAATATAAACAAACATGTTGGTGACAAGATGTTATTATATTTTCAGTTGTGAGGGTTAATGTAGAGTATTAACATATTTGATTATCAATTCTTTTCTCCAGGAATGCAACAATACGGTTTTGGAAGTAACTATTTGAATACCGGAAGTGCTGCAAAAGTCACTAGTTTTAGGACAAATTACATTTTTTACCTTCTTTGATCGGAGTTTCGTATTTCAGAATAAAGGACGGGAAGAGGTCGGATGTTACGTATAATAATATATTTATAGGTTACTTCTTTGCGTTAAACAGTTTTACTAATTTGTATTGGTTTGTCCGATAATACACGTTGAACTATAATACCCCGATTGACGTTAGCATATATCTCTCAGCTGTACATTTATATCAACATCCTTGAGTGAGTTTCACAAGAACGGTTTGACCTAAACTATATATATATATATATATATATATATATATATATATATATATATATATATATACTAATAATACATATAAACTGTTCTTGTGAAACTCACTTGATGGTTTTTATATAAATGTACAGTTTAGAGATGTACAAATAATACATATATCAAAAGATTACAGAACTGTACCGTTGGCATCTCAGACTTCTATGGCATTGACAGCCAAAGAAGGCATTAGATCAATATATGGTTCACGGAAAGAACACAAAGTGTCCTGTTTGATGGAGAAACATGTAAAACTATACAGTAGTAATTGCTAGATATGGAAATATCTATATCTGTCTTTGTTACATAAACAATGCTGAATACTCTCGAAAATGTAAACACGCTGAAGTAAAAATAAAGCTGCTCGGTTAAGAAACGGCGGGATATCTGTAATGTCGCCACTAAGCAGTTAAGTAGTGGAGCAGGGGCAAAACTATTAAGTTATGAAATGGCCCTGTGTCATTTTAGGAAATCAACAGTTGAGACTAGTTTTATGACCGTGTAAAGGTTGTGAAACGGCCCTACCCTTTCAGATTTTATCATCCAATGAAGACATGATCAATGACATTTAACACATGGTGACGTTGAATATTCTTTAGGCACGATAATTATTGTTTCATATAATTGCAATATTTGTCGACTTGTTGCAAATGGAACATTCGTACTTAGGCTGAAAAAAGCAAGGAGGTTAACTTCATAGTTTTTCATAAATCTGTCACGATGTTTTTGGGGGGACAAACAAAACGTACTCAATGGTGATCATAAACTACAGTCAGCAACTTTTGTGAACGAAAAGTAAAAGGACGACTTTATTCGGCTACGCCTTCCCCTACCATTTGAAAGTTTAACTGATACCTATTCTGCATGTTTAATCTTTTTCTTTTCTAATCTTCTTGACGCCAAAATCCTCTTTTACAATCATAATAAGAAGACTCCCCAATGAGCAATGCGATCCCCGTCTTCTGTGACCATCAAGAATAGACTTTTCCTGGAATAAAAATTATTGTGATCATATCTGGAACATGACGAAGAACAAACTGTCCGAATATCATTCGTTGTAATATTGTTCTAAGTTTTGTTATGTCATGCAAGGAACACAAAGTTTGTAACTTCGATAAAAGCAAATAAATGTATTGACTAATCTCATATGGTAACAATCTGGAAAAGTAAAAAACCATCACAAAGAAATTCGTCTATTTATGGTCTGTACAAGAATTTCAAATGCAAATTCATACTAGATACCCCCTCTCCTATCCGGCCCACAAGTTTCATTTAATAAAATAGATGAAACTTATATGGTTGATGCTATATGCTTATAATAGTCATTTAATATTTGATGTATGTACGGCTTTGCCGTGTATGTCAGAAAGTCAAAATAAGTTTCTTAGCATGAAATGATCATAAAACTACAAAAAGAAGATCATGTTAAGCGATAACAGCTAGAAATCATTAGCATGGATTCACATCTCCCATCCCGACTCTGACTATTCCCGTGGACATTTAGAAAAGAGATATCCTCGCTATCTCAGAAATGGGTTTCCAGATTGAACGGAATGAATCAGGTAGCACAGATTAATACAAATATATTTGTTCAAGTGCGCATCGCCTCTCCGCATGGTTTTATAACTGATAACATTACTATGGCGTAAGCGATTAGAACTCAGCATTATCACATTATTTTTACATGGTATTTATCCTTTAAGTTCCCGTATGGTTACTCTAGTCGGGAAACGACTTTAGATTCCTGTGTGTTTAAAGTTTATATAAAATGACAATTAATTATGGTCCAATATGAGTATCCATATGTACAACACAACAATTCTCTTTATAGAATGTTATTTGTATTCCCAAACACCACGCTTCAAATAAGCAAGGTAATTTATTATTGAATTTTAAGTTAACTTGGCAACATTTGTCTTCTGGTAAGCACGTAAACATAAAACTAAACCTTGAAAAGACATACATCACTTTTTTATCAATGTTAGAACAACAAAAAAAGAAAAATCAGGTAGGAAAAGTGTCAAAAATGGTTTTTGGTGCATCAGTCCATCAATATGGAATCCATAAGTGGCAATTTCGTCTCCGGATTTTGACGATCCACATGCACATATCCCGTAAGAAACCAAAGTGGTCTCTTTAAAGAGCGAATCCAACCCTGGCGTGACTCCCAATAAGGGTCACATATTTTCCCCCAGTTCCAAGGACTTCTCGACAACAACCGTTGTCTACTAGAAATTCCAACGCACCCAGACTATAAATAATTTTTCCCTAATCAATGCATGACCACAAATATCACAACTTCACATTTGCTTCATAACTTCACAGTTGCATGCCAACCTCAGACTGCATGGTTTCTTCTTATTACATTTACATTTTCCGTAACGTAGCTCCAGTACTTCATGCCAAGAAAATATTAATACAACTCGAACACCGACTACAGAGAACTATTTTCCTACGCTATCCCAAGTCAGTCAAATTATGATTTAAGCCTCATTTCGCCTGTAACTGTACACCACATTTACCATCATAGTACAAATTGTCAGCCTCTATCACAAATACTTCACATGGAGATAGTGTTGGATAAGCTGACCAGTGATGCTTATATTGATAGGAATTTCATTGCACTTGTAATGTTAAATAGAATCATTAACACGAACACCAAAGATGGTTAATAACGCATCAGGTGCAGTATCCTACACATGTATATCTATTATGTCGTCCTTGTTAATCTTAAACAATCATGGAATCATTAAATTGTTCAGTGATTTAGTACTGGAATCAGGCCTGAATAAAGAATCATGCGATTTAATTATATTTGATTCAATAGTCTGAGGCTCTCCTTCCAATGATTGCCTTTGTGCAACCAATTTTAATTCCAAGAGCCCCCCTCCGCCCCCCTCACCGTGTGATAGCAGACGAGTAAACCATAAATAAATAATATTCTGATTTATCAGCAGAAGTCGAAAGAAGCCACTATGATGAAAACCGTCAATATATACCTGGGAAAAAAATATATGCCTGAAATTGTGTACATTATTTCGTTTTCTGTTTTCTTATGGTGGCGTCAGCAAAGGCCAGCCTAACTTCGTGATAGGACAACAATATTTGAAAACATGACAGGTCTAATGCGCGTCAAGGATCCTCATTCAGTCACATGCGCCCTCCAACAACATAAATTTATCGGAGAGGATCTAGTTTGGGGGATATTGGGGGTTAACACAACGTAACTAGCAGCGACTCCGGCGTTACCACACTGTATCGTTGGTTGTACCTTTACAGGTTAACATGACTGTATTTGGCACACGAATAATTTACCTCCTTGATGTTGTATCGACACAGCGCAAAGCCAATGTTTAAATTTGGGTTTGTACTTTTTACAGCAGCACCACTAGCACCAGACCTGTTATCACAACACATATTTGTGGATTATGGAAACAGTATAAGGATTTAAACATCCATAACCTTCGCTGTCTCTTGCGAATCCTATACCTGATGTGGCAATGACAACATTGTCGAGAGTTGATTAGATTTCCTTTCCAATGATGAAATAAAGTGTGTTGTCAAACAGCAACATGATAACATTGTTACCAAATCCGATATTAGCACCGGCTTGATAGAGGTTATTGTTGGCCTGTACCAGTTGCCCCTCAGCTTCCAAAATGAGCCACGTGGAGGTAAATATGGGGACCTGTCCTACACTTATAAGTATACTTTTAAATGTCTAAGTTCCCTAGCCGGATATGAAACATAAAGAAAAACTTTGTTTCTGCGATCTATCAACACAAGTGTAAAAATTCCCCACCCAATATCAGGTGTATCTTGGATTTGTGCCATTATACATTATTCATTTCAGCTAATACATTTTGCATGACAACCATAATCCACTTCCCATTGCTTTATTTGTAATCACAGAATCAGCTACACGTTTATTGAGCAGTTTCATTGACATTTTACTAACCCGGCTGGCATTTTTGCTGTCTATGGAAGTGTAATTGGTTTTAGTTCGTAGTCACTAAATCTTGTAGTCGATATCAAATCAACTGAACCACCTGCAATCGATTTCTTTATCCGATCGCAGCAACGTTGTTAGTACTATCAACAAATCACATTGCAACTTGTTTACCGATTGATTCAGCTCGCGAAGACATGACCGCGAGAACGTTTTGTACGCCTGAGAATAACCCCTGAACAATATCACGAAGACCATTTCCGTAATATGACATATAAACGTTTATTTCTAATGTTAACAGCTACGTAGGACTGTCATTATATTTAAATGTCAGGCCGATCTTTAGTGTAAAGTTGTGTCTTCGAGGTCGCCCCTCTCAGGTGTAGCGTTTGCCCGTACTGGTCCACAAAGGTAAAACGAATATCGGTGAACGGGCCATTATGATATGGAATATACATAGGCTTGGCAGCAATCGATATCTGATCACCAGGTTTCTCAGTCGGGGCAAGCTCAAATAGTATATAACCCTGCGACGCGTGCGTTATCAAAGATGAAGCTTCAAAACTGCCACTGATGGTGTCACAGGTGAGATTAACCCAAGTCGTGATAGTGAACCTGATATTGTCAAGCGAGATATTGTAACTGGTGCTGTCTGGTCCTGCACGCAGAACACGTTTGTCCTTAGGACTTGTATTAATATCTTTAGGCTAAACTAGAACTGTTCTCATCGATGACTGTGCAATATCAATCGCTCAGTCGAGACTCGATGGAGACGGCAGAGGTATGCTACGACTCCATGGTCTTAAAATAAGTAACAGAAAAGAGTGAAAAGCAACAAGCTGTGTAAAATTCAACAAATTTTTTCATAGAATACAACGTGAAAATGTAAGAAACAGAACTTACGGTATTGCGAATTAATTCCCAAATAATCATAGAATGGTGGATTGTATCGTGGTGTTCTACCGTCTGTTTTTGAATCACAACAATATAATTCCAGGTTTGCATTCATTATAAATCCCAGTGGATGTCTCTATCTAAGAATTATATATTTATGGGTACTCTGTATTTCAAGTGAATGAATAATTTTGAATTAAATAATTTAAATAAATAAATTCCAACCCAAATGCAATACTGTAAACAATGATGATTCTGCCTCAATATCTTATAGCACAAATAACAGATTATCCGACAAAAATGTCAATTATATGACAAAGACGCAAAACAAACCACCGGATGAGGATCAAACGTTCACTGTTCTAGAAGGATTAGAAAGCTTGTTACCATAAATGACGTGACGGAAATTACGTAGTCTGAGTATAACTATATAACAAATATAATGTCATTGACTCAACTTAGGATAATGATCCTCACTCAAAGAGAAAGTTGTTTACAAAATTGTCACTGATTTTGGACAAGGTCAGAAGCTATATACAATGCTAGTTACCCACAACATTTAATGAAATAAAAAAATAACTAAAAAACAATGCAAATTAAAAATACATAACAGGTAAGTATAGGGTACGCGTAGGCTGATGTCACAATTTCGTGTGGTCAACAATGTTATCCTTCGTCGTATCTCGTCGTTGATTCATTCAATCCCTCAAATGGCCGCGATTAAATATTCGGCCAACTACGATCACACGCAAAATGCAATCTCAATTCTGCGTGGTTCCCTAGTGGCAATTGGTGTAGAAAAAAGTTATATAAATTTCTGACTGCATACACGAGATTGTTATCATCGAGATAACAATAAGAGTTGTGTTTGCATAGACAAATCAACTGAAACATTATTATCGCGTAATATTTTCAGAACTCATCATCAATATCGTAATATGCGTCATCGATGTCTTCAACAAGTTCGTCCATCAACAAAAGAAACGATTTCCGATCCATCAAGCCATTGGTGCGCTACCACTGACAAATTGATGAGGCCTTAGATATGACTTTGATGCGTTGTCGCCAGCGCGAATCGACCCTACGGGTGTTTCCAATTGTTCTGGAAGATCGTTAGGTTCAAGTAGTTCACTAAACCTTTTCATTCCTTTCGTTGTCACTCTTTTTCTATCCCCCTCTTATAGTTCTCATATTCTTCCTGTGTGCGAAATTGGGGTGCAAGTTGTTTATCCGGTGTGAGTGCAGACGTTTTTGCTTGGTGGGCTTATAGTTGCAAGTGTTTTTTTTTTTTTCTATTTTTTCCAGTGCGGGTGATGCACGCTCCGCTTTCGGAATGGATTTACAGCTCTTTTTTCTTTTTTGTTTTCTTCTCTGCTGGTATCCTTTATGTTTTTGTGTGGACGCTTCTTTGTTGGTTGCGCATGAGCGTGTATGTACAGGTTCGGGTGGGGTTATCCTGTTTTACCTCTTCTTGGCATTCAGGTTCATATGTTTTCTGGTTCTGGTTCGATTTTACGTTAACGTTCATAGAAAAAAACATGTATGGAAATGTGGAGGCATGGGGTGATAATAGCGTTTCATAGGTGTAGGAGATGGATCAATTCTCTTGTATAATATCTTTAAAAACTGACTTGGACCATTCCTCATTTTTATGTTGATGATGCCTAATCCGTCTTCTTTGTTAGTTTTAACATAAGGTGTGTTCAGCTTTGTCATGCAACAATAAGTCATATGATATTCATGGATCCAAGCGCGAACATCTTCATTAAAAACTTGCCAGTCTTTTTCCACCTCCGACTTGTACCCTTGTTCTTGTTTTTATGGAATATTCTTAAGTGTCTCTGCATACTAAGCGTCTCTCCCAAGCCATCAGTGGCTGGGGCTGTCTTGAAAGCGGACCCGGGCTCTTCTTCTATTCCAATCGCCATTGGAACGTTCTTTCTTTGTTTTGCAGTTTCCTATGTCGGTTTCATTAGTGGTGCAAATGTTCGTTGAAAGCCCACTGTGAGGTCTTCCCGTGCAGTTTGTCGCGACTGTGACATATCTTGGACTATTTTGAAGCCAGCTATAATATTATGAATTAGTTCCAGTAGTTCGCGGGCGGCTTTACTGCGTAAGTCCCCATACTCCGCTTTGGTGTGACTGGCTGGTTTGGGCATTTTATATGTTTATCGCGGTTGTTAAATTGCTTTGTCCAAAACTGAGAGATATTTTTGGCAGGGTCCACCAGTCAAAGTAATAGTGAAAAAACTATAAGGCTCTTTAGTGACCTCTACCACCATATCACCAAGTTCATCCTACCAGTAATTGGCGGCACAACAAGCCCAATGAACGTTTGCGAGACCATGAGCATCAATGCCACAAAAATATAATCAAAATGTTACAGCCGTCTCGGATCACTTTATGCAAGCGTGCGTGTCTTTGAGTGAAATATATCACGTCGATCTTATGTGTCGACAGCTTGAAAATATTCTTGCGGGATTGTTTTTTTTTTTTTTTTCTGTTAAAGCAATACGTTGCAGTACACAGCAAGACTGCTTTCACTTGGGTCAGAATTATCAACTGTAGGAACTTCATCGATTGAGGAAAAGAAATCAACCCTGGGCGGGTTATTTCTCGATGTTTGAAGCGCTACTGTAAAATCTCTGATTCCGTGGAGACGATCCCAATTTAACCATCTCAAAATCATAGCTAAAAACACCTGAGTTCTTTTCTTATCCTGCCGGGCCACTGATCAATGCGCGAGCTGAATTTGGAAACATGCCACCATGTCTGAGTGAATTAGGAGCTTCTTGGGAGGAGAAGTAGTTGTCGGTGAAAAGCGAGTTTTTCAATTTAAAAGCATCAGAGAACTCGATGTCATGTTATATATCAGATCAATTGTTGTATATAACTCATTCATGTATTCACACTGTGTGAGTTATCACTTGAACTCTGGTACCGAGAATCCAACTCTAGTTCAAACACATAATGGTAGCCGCAGTCACTGGAATTTGTGAAGCAAACCGTTCACGTTTATCAGACCTTCCAGGTCCCGGGGACGCGCAGGATCTGGTCTGGTGCATTAACAAAATTACCGGAAACACAATGAAGTAAATATCCTGGTGAAACCCTATACTGGATACAATTACTGTACACGGCTTGAGATACAGATTAATTCTAGCAACAAACCAGTCTCGTGAAACATCTGTGCATCCTGTTGATGCTGCATATTACCGACATTACAATTATTCGGACATCAGCAAGCGCAGGAATTTCTAATGAGATCTCTTACCCATCTGATGGATGGGAAACACACCATTCGTTAGTCATACAAGCACTAAATAATGAAATCACACGCACGATTGAATCACAACCTGCTGACGCGACTGGACAAAAATATCACCGTTATTTATAAACTGATCCCATATCCACCGACGTTAGAACCATTCGGAAATAATTTTGTTAGACAGTGATATGTTCCAGGAGAGTTAGAAAGCAGGCAACATCGCACTATTGCCCCAGTGTGGTCCATCGATGCATTTACAATTTCCGATCGTCTTGATTTTCCAAGACAAGCAACAAGTTATTATTTTTCTCCTGTGATCCAACCATGGAGACGCGTCCACGTGAAGTAAAGACTCCCAGTAGAGCATTTGCGAGAGAGGAATTGCAAGTTGTTACAGCGAATACGGAACTACCACCAAGGTCTATTTTAATGCGTTAACATATCAATGCGATACATCAATCACAAGGCATTTTTCAATCTCGTGATGTCCGAACGCGTAAGTAGTAATTCCATGAACGCATATGCATCGCTTCGTGTCCAGCGGTGATAAACTCAATTGGGTGCATCAGTATACACCAATGGGATGTGTCTTTGACAACCATAATTGCTGTGAGTGTGAAATCACATCATCTGCGAAGACATTCAGCATACATGTCTTACCCGAGATCCTCTTGCACAATTACAAATGGAGCTCCGTTTACCTTTTTAATATTTTTATCGGTGAGAGCACAGTCGAGTACATTTTTGGGTCGAAGTCCCACATATTCTTCGCGCGTCCACGTGCATTGGACGATTGGTTTGCCGGCACATTCGTCTTTGAACTTGTTTACAACCTTTCCATTGGCGTTTCTAAGTAACGGGTGTTCTTTGGGATATCACTTTTGTCAAATTCGTTTGCTTGCGTGCTTGATCCGGAATCCGCATAAACGTCGTTAGTAGTTATATGCATCAGCAAAGAATCAGTGACGCTGTAAAGCATATTGACACGATTCTGGCATTTTTTTATTTGTCGTAATAAGACTCGTACATAAGCAGCTTCGACAAGCCTCGCACTTATGCGCCGACATGAGTGTTTGTCCGCTTTAGTTTCGACTTTTTACTATGTACGGCAACAAGTCCACCACCACAGGTCTTTCGGGATTCAAATGCCGCATCAGCAATAGGCCCTCGAATCTTATTGTTCACTATAACGAAAAAGGTCGAGCCCAGTTTGTTTTCGTTAACTATCCATCGTATTACCAAATACAGAATTGTTAATGAGCTTAACATTTATACCCAGCTTGTGCTGCTACTAGAGCCATGGACATGATTATCCATTTATTGCATTCTGGAAACGATAGAGAAATATTTTACAGAATCTATAATGCATTTATATAGGCTTTTATGTGTTCTGCGAAACCTGTTTATTTATTTTATCGTTTAGTGTAGAACATTTCAAGCTTCATGACTTCATGATTCCTATAAAATATGAAGTTAAATTCTTCTATCTATAAAAGGTGATAAGTATAATAAGAATTGTTGTTGAAGTATTGCTTATAAACTTTGTCAAAGCACGCAAAAAGGTTGCATGAACACAGAAGTAAGTTCTTTTTGGTGTTATAAAGTTGCCTGTCTTACATGATGTGATTTTAAGTAGTCTAAATGCTCGTTGCATAGACTTGGCAGAAATATGTAATTGATTGATATGTTTACTGTGTATCACTGATTATGGATATATGTCAGTTCTCAGAAAATAGGAGAGAAATATTCATGGGGTGGGTAATTTCTATTTCTTTATTTGCATTGTCTGTGAAGCAAAGTCAAACGGCAGCGCAGTATTATATCAAAATTCCTACAAGAACCAAATGGAATTAAATAGCACAGGTACTTGGTGATGAACAAAAGTATCTGAATTTCAGGTGTATAAATATCGTAGTTATTATTTGCAAATTATCCCAGTGTTATGTTATTTGTATTTTTGTACCTTCTGGTACATGATTTTATCTAATTTTTATAATTCTTATTCATGGATGTAATGTTTACAAAATATATTCAGTTACATTTCGTCTAAGTTACCTGAATACAATATTGCATAGGATCTATAAATAGAAGTTTACGTATGTGTTGACAAGTAGTAATAATGATCTTAATAAAAGACTTAAAATGGCGCATATGGCATAGTTTCTTAGTGACTGACGGGATATCCATGTTTCAAGAATAATTTTGTGTCTTCCCATTGGTTGCACTAGGTAACGTGAATAGGCCGAATCTGACGCAAAATCAATAGTGTATGCTGTCGCGTGGGGTCTAATGCGAAGTACAGTCGCAATATACAGTGTAAATAAGGAGATAATTAAGCATTCAGTTTCATTCCGAATTTTGAAGTCATTCACACTTATTGTGATCCAGTTGTAAGTCGGCAGACGTGTTTTATATTGTACTTAGATGTTATTTGAGAGGAAAAACAATTATTTGAACCGGTCAATGGAAATAGAACGTGCTCATTATTTGGACTGTAATATTATTACGGAACTGTTATACATTATTCGAAAGAATATTGGACAACGCCAACTTGACAACTTCATGGTTCTTTTTGGGCCGCCACGTTTCCGAATTTGAAATTTATAAGAAACTTTTCATTCATTTAGGACTTTCATAGGCCTTTATAAGGATTAGCATGGATACACATCATAATACTGAAACATCCTCTCACGCTTTTTATCAGTAACGTTGATAATTAAATTGCTCTGTTAAGTTTTATACAACCTGTTGGTTTTGCTTCTTTTCTGTTACGTACTTTTGTAACTATAGAGTCGTAAAATAAAATTGGGGGCTCGTCCGGGTATCGAGTTTCAGAGAAATTGAAGTTCTTTTGAGATGTAAATTCTTTTTATTTCGGAATTTTCGTAGTCACTGGTCTTTTTTATTTTACATAGAGATATCAACAATCTTTCACAATGTCAACTAAAGTGGAGAACTTAATTTTAAATCCTAGCCAGGAACGGTTAGAGTCCTTGATAAAAGACGAATTGCTCCAGCTTCCTAGACAATATGATTTTTCAGAAGCAAAGCCATCTTTATTGAAGGAAGAATAAAATATATCTTGTTTCAAAATTTGGTAGAAAAGAATATTTTATATAAAAGTGCTTTGAGTTTGATTAGTAAGTCTGAATCTGGCTCTACCTTGCAAGTTATGAAATTTAAATTAATACACAAGAATGAAATGGAGTTAAGAAAACTTGAGCTTCAATTGCAAAAAAATAAGAAAGAAAGATGCAAATTCAAAAAGTGGTAAGAGAGAAGCGAATGCAAATTCAAAAAAAGAAAAAGAAATGGAAATCAAAATGAAAATGCAGGTAAAAGAAAGAGAGATACAACTTCAGAAAAAGAAATGCAAATGAAATTACAAATACAGAAAGAAGAATGAGAAATGCAAATGAGATTGCAATTACAAAAAGAAAAGGGAGAGATAGACATGGAATTAAAAGTCAAAGAAATAGAACTGGCAAGTAGAAAGCACTCCACTCATGAAAGTTCAGCTTTTGATGTTACAGAAAATATTAGATTGGTACCTCCTTGTAAGGAAAAACATGTAGATCAGTATTAAGTACATTTGAAAAATATCAGAGAATTTTAAATAGCCAAGATAGCACTAAACTTAGTTATTACAAAATGCACTTAGTTCACTGTCAGTAGACGCAAGTGCTGATTATCGTTTGGTCAAGGCAAGTATCTTTAAGGGTTAAGAATTGGTTCCTGAGGCATATCGACAGAGGCTAGGGAATTGCAAAAATGGAAATAGCCAAACCCATGTCGAGTTTGCTAGAGAACATGAACAACTATGAGCCCGGTGGTATGCCTCTAAAAAGATTGATAAAGATTATGACACACTTGGACAACTAATGTTAGTCAAAGAGTTCAAGAACTGCGTCCATAGTGACTTCAAAATTTACCTTGATGAACACAAGATAGATACTTTAGAAAACGTTGCTAGTACATTTGATGAATATTCTTCGGCTCAAAAAAATTAATTTGTCAATAATTTTCCTCTCAGCAAATGGTTAGTAAGAAACCAAATCAGTCTCAAGCAAGTATTTACAAATTTCAATCTGGTACAATTAATAAGAATACAACATCTGATAATGCAGATCAGAAATCCTTATCTCCTCTTGCGTGCACTTAATGCAAGAAAATGGGGCACGTTATTTCTGACTGCTGTAAGTTAAAAATAAGCAACAGCAACAGAATAAAGACAGAGCAGTTCCCAAAGCTCTTATTTCGCATCTGTCAAGATCATGGTCAAACAAACCACATCCTGATTCTATTTTGGAGAATTAGGAATCATTCATGCCGTAAGGTTCTATATCACTTACTGGTGATTCGACCAATCCTATCCCTATAAAAACATTAAAGGACACAGGAGCTTCTCAGAGTTTTTTATTGTCAGGTACTTTGATTTTTTCTGAGAAGTCTTCTTCTTCTGAAAGTGTTCAGGGAGTAGAGTCTGGTTTTATTCAGATTCCTCTCCATAATGTTAATTTAACATCAGACTCAGTTTCAGGGCAAGTGATTGTTAGTGCTATGAATTCTTTACCCACTGATGGTTTTCATTTCTTACAAAGAAATAACTTAGCTGGAGATAAGGTTGTGGTTAATCCACTTGTAACTGACAAACCTTGTTTGGATCAAAAGGTTGATCCTATTGCAAATGAAATCCCTGATTGATATCCAGCTTGCACAGTTCTTCGAGCTATGGCAGAAAGAGCTCTTGTGAATGAAGTTGATGAGGAAACTATTCCTTTGGCTGACACATATATTGGACATGCTTATGATGAGGTCACATTTGCTTTCCTGATCATTCAAAAGGTATTGATCATAGAGATCCTCTTTTAACTACTCATTTTCTTAAGTCTAATCAGGGTGACAAACGGCAATCACTTGTTGTCGAACAGGAAAAAGATGATGAGATCTCCCGTTTGTTTCAGAGGTCTATTGGCAAAGCTGACTCCACAGAGGTACCAACTTGCAATTTTTTGAAAATGGGGGTCCTTATGAGAAAATGGAGACCACCAGAGGTATCTGCTGATGACGAGTGGTCAGCATCAAATTGTGATACCTAAGTGATATAGACAGGAAATTGTAAGTTTAACCCATGAAACTCCCTTGGCTGGGCATCTGGGAGTCAATAAAAATTAAGAATGATGTTTCTAACTGCTTTAGATAAAGACACACTTGTCAAATGTGAGGAAAACCAAATCAAAAGATAACCAAAGCTATTTGCAACCAATTCCTGCATTTGATGAACTATTTAGTAGCATAATGGTAGATTGCGTAGGTCCTTTACCTCAGACCAAGTCAGGCAACCATAATGTGTGCGACAACAAGGTTTTCTTTACGGAATAATAAGACTAAAACTAAGCCCTTAATAAAGTTCATTGCACTTTTTGACCTTCCGTCCAATCTGATCAAGGTTCTAACTTCATGTCAGGGATCTTCCAACAAGTTATGTATGAATTAGGTATTCAACAGTTCAAGTCCTCAAGTCCTCTGCGTACCACCCTGAAAGTCGGGGTTGGTGGGGTTGGAAAGGTTTCATCAGACTTTAAAGAATAAGGTAATGTCATATTGCTTTGATACCTGAAAAGATTAGAACGATGGTGTTTACTTATCGTTTTGCCGTTAGGGAGTCGGTTCAAGAGTTCCTTGGATTTAGTCCTTTTGAACATGCTTTAGGACACACTGTTCGTGGACCAGTGAAGATGTTGAAAGAAAAATTTCTTTTAGCAGAAGAATCAGAGATCAATTTACTTCATAATGTCTATGATTTTAAATACAAACTATCGAACGTTTGTGAAATGGTAAGAAATAATCTACGGTCTACCCAATCACAAATGAAACTGAGGTATGACAAAACTAAAAAGAAAAGAACTTTTTAACCTGACGATAAAGTTATAACTCTCTTGCCCATACCTCAAAGTCCTCTACAGGATTATGGTCCCTATAAAATTAAAAAGAACGTAAGTGATTTAAATTGTATCATCGATACTCCTGGGAGGCGGAAAGAGAAATAACTCTGCCATACTAATATCTTAAAGGAGTATGTTGATCAAGATAGCTCTGTAAATACATTTATTTGTTTCCGTCCCACACAATGACGATTTAAATGATGAGGTACAACCAAAATGTAACGACTTTGATTCAACCAGTCTTCAAAATTCTGAAATATTAAAAAATCTGGACAATAAACTTTCACATGTACAACCACAGGAAAAGAATAAATTAAAGCAGCTAATATGTGAATATGAGCGCTTGTTCCCAGATGTTCCAACTCGAACAAACAAAATCTATCATGATGTTGAAATTGTAGACTGTAAACCTGCAAAACAGAACCCTTATATAATGAATCCTCTCAAGCAGGAATGTCTGAAGCAGGAAGTTGAATATCTGTCGGAGAATAACTTTATTGAACCAAGAAAGAGTAACTAGAATTCGCAGTGTATTCTTGTACTGAAACCAGATAATCCTTTCCGAACGTGCACAAACTACAGAAAAGTGAAAACTGTGACCAAAACAGATTCATTTCCAATACCGAGAATTGATGATTGTATTGACAGGATTGGATATACAAAATATGTCACCAAGTTTGACCTGTTATAAGGATTCTGGCAGATGCCACTTAGGGATAGAAAAAAAGAAATTTCGGCTTTTGCAACTCCAGATGGAATCTATCAATATAACGTGATGCCTTTTCGTATGAAGAATTTTCCCTCTACATTCCAGCTCTTAATGAACATGGTAACATCTGGTATAGATGGCTGTGATGCATACATTGAAAACGTCATTATTTAGAGCGATTCCAGGAAGGATCATCTGAAAATTATCCGGAAAGTATTATTTCGCTTGTGTAAGGCAAATTTGACAGTTAATCTAAGTTAAAGTGAATTTTGCCAACCTTGTGTCACACTTTTAGGACATATTGTGTTACAGAGACAAGTTAAGCCTGTAAAAACTAAGGTGAAAGCTATCTCGGATGAGATTTTTAGTTATGGCTGGATATTATCGTAAATTTTGCTTAAAAGTTTCCATAATTGCTGAGCTCCTGACCAATTTATTGGTTTGACAAATGTCAGGAGGCGTTTGATGAATTAATGTCCATACTTAAGAGTGCACCAGTTCTTTCAGCCCCAGATTTCAATCAACCATTTAAAGTGTCTGTTTGATGAAAGTGATGTAGGGGTTGGTGGAATATTAATTGAGGAAGATAAAGATGGCGTGGATCATCCAGTGTGCTATGTCTCAAAAAAAGTTAAATAAACAGCAGGGAAATTAATTCACTATCGAGCAGGAGTGTTTGGCTCTAAGTCTGGTTTTACAACACTTTGAAGTATATATTAATTCTGCTCCTCTCCTATTATTGTATTCAGTGATTACAACCCCTTACCTTCATCAACAAAGTGAAAAATAAAAGCCAGAGGTTGTTGAATGGAGTTCAATGTTGCAAGAATGCATGATCGATATTCGACACATCAAGAGAAAAGTAAATGTAATCGTAGACGCACTTTCACCCATAGAATTTTTATATTACCTTATTTTGTATACATTTTGTACATTCATTATACCTCATCCTTTGAAATTCTGTCATGTAACTACTTGATATGGAAAAAGAAATCTTTATTGCATATTTTTTTCTTTTACTTATGAGGGGAAGTGTTATGTATATCTATAGTTTTTTAACTCTTGGTACATGATTTTATCAATTTTTTAAGTTTTTATTCATTCTGTAATACGTACAAAATATCTTTAGTTAAGTTTGGCCCTAGGGACCTGAGTATAATATTGCATAGGATCTATAAAAGCGTTTTACGTATGTGATGACAAGTAGTAATAATGATCTTAATAATAAGACTTAAAATGGAGTAGTTTCTCAAATACTGATGGGATATCAATGTTAGGAGAATAATTCTGTGTCGTAACACCAGTCGAATACTAATCAGGTATAGATGCGATTAAACTTCTTTCAAAGACACGCCCTAGACAGTGCCGGATTACCCATTAAGCACACTAAGTACGTGTTTAGGGCGCCAGCCCAACAGATGCGCCAGAAAAAAATTCAAATTAACTGTTCATAATAAAATTCAATGAATTACGTATGACGATTTCGATCTGCATGTACGAGTATTTTGATTTGGAATGATGCCAAGAATGATATTTTCCTACCTTCTTAGCTTTTAATATTGTGTTTTCTGAGTTTCGCATTTTGTAGGAAGGGGTGGGCATCCTAATATTTTCAGTGCTTAGGGTCCTGGAAGGCCTTAATCCGGCACTGCTCCTGGAGTCGAATCAATATTATAGCGCACGGGCACCTACGCGGTTAAAATGGAAATTGTTCTCCAATCGAATGTGATTATGCCACTTAACCGTGACAATGATGATGCGTTTAAAATCGCAGACCCGTGAATTTCTAGCGGTGATCGTGTGATCATAAAGTGCAAAGACACTAAGTCCATTAATGTTTGAAACGTAAAAGCTTTTGCAAGGATTTTCTATTCGTTGGAAAAATACACCACCACAGAGTCAAGATGAACTGTGTAATACGCGTATGTTCAAATGGATATTTCTCTGTTAACGCCTTTCCTACAGGCGAATTATATTCCAACATCAGCATGTGCTCCTCTGCGAGCAGTGGCAGACGTGAGAAACAAGGCTTGGTTTTAAATGGGCTCTCGCGTCCGCGAGGCGACAATACAGATTAATCGCGACAATACCATCCATATCTGAATGAGCTCAGTTTTGGGGCAAAGAATTTCTGATACCTGAAAAATAAAATCCTTTATTTCTGCTAACGTGTCCGCTTGGAACAATGGCTTTTATGTGCCTGAACTATCCCAACATGTTCAAAACAAAAATTCAAATGGGGTGGCCCTGATTAAACTGCTATATTGCTGAGCGATATGAATGGTTCGGAAGCTCGGTACCATTATGTGATGATAAAAGATCTTTTCCGATTGTTTTACCGAAACAATAAGTAAGAGAGGAAAATGTTTCCATGTCGACGTTGCCAGCATTTAATTACTAGCCAGCAGCTGCTTGACGACTATGAGATCTACCGGGATGAATTCAGTGAAAAACAGCAGCGTCCAGTTGTGCCAGAACTTGGCAAGAACTTTTATTCATATAAGAAATATGACGCAAGTCACTCATTGCTGGATCTGTGATGGTCCCTTTGAGACGGATGCTGATGTACGTAACCATTGCCACATCACTGGTGTATGCCAGGTTGCAGGTTACATGTAATCTGCAGCTACAGATTTATCCAAGTAAGATAATAAAAAACGTTACAGTTGCCAGGTAACATACATTTTCAAGACTGAAGCTTTTATTGATATACTGTGATGCCAAAGGGAAGAAGCCAGCAGGAATTTGTATAAGTATGTAGTTACTTTACACAAAATGAAATGTTGCCAAATATTACGACTCAATGGACTTAGACTAAGCAAAAGAAGAGTTTTTGTAAAATTCAACAAATAATTTGTTTCCCTAGAATAGAAAATGAAAATTTAAAAAAGGAACTTACACTGTAGTGGATTATATCCCACAATAGCTCACAAAGGTTCTATCATAAGCCCCAAAGTATAGAGAATTTCAAATGAATTACCATAGGTGTTACGAATGAATTCCAATCTTTTTTTTGCTGATATATCAGTAGCCTGGAATAATGTTGATATGCTAACAATTTTGGTGTATCATAATGATATAATCCAAAATGTCCTTAAATGAGTTCACAATAATTCCAAAATAGTGATTTAGTCCAATAAAATGATCAATGAACACTTTGTAATTCCAATGAAGAATTTAAATAAACAAATTAAATCTTCTCAAATGAACACAGATTGATTCCACTATGACTAATGCTACAATATGGAATGGTTAATTCTGAAGTAAACATCATTTATATTAAAAGCTAAGACACAATAATAGAACCAGGAGGAGGATCATTTTCCAATCATATTTCTACTCATGTTTCACGCTCTGACACTTCAGAAATCATCTCTCTCTCTCCCTCTGTTTTGCCATGTGGATACATTTTTGCCCATGAGCATCTTTGGAATAAAGAATTATATTCATTTAATATACCAGCATGCTGTAATTGGTAAGAGATTAGCGATGCAACAAATAAATATTATGGAAATGCATCCCCTTTACAACATTTGGATTATAACATTTTATCAAGGCTTAAAAACTGTGTGATATATCAGGAACTATTTTGTTTAATGCCACATACCATCTCCCCCCCCCATGTTACCTCTGAATGTTAACCTAATTTGCATATATGTCTGCATTTCGTCTTTCACGTAAGAGCAATTTAAATAAACATTGTAATGATACATTGTTTTCAGCATGGTATGTTTATGTATGGGGACGTCTTGCATACATTGCATCATATTGTATATACATAATACGATGTACATATTATCTATTATGGATCAGTGTATGCGAATATGCATTGTTTCCAGTTTAGTATGGGTAAATATGATATACATTGTATTGTGTATACATATGGTATGCATACTTACTATTTACTCTACCACAGGAATTAACTAAAGAACATTCTGAGTTATGTCATTGTCAAGCTGAATCATTCATTAATACGGACACATATAGGCTGTCAATGGAAACAAATTAATGCATCTAATTTGCTGGACACATGTATGAATGAAATTATGAATGAGATCAAGAATAAAAATGTGAATAATACTTTTTTAAATATTTATTTTTCTTTTCCTCGTAGTTATGTTAAGAGATTTGATAGATAATTATGAACAATTGGTTTATATGATAAAAATGTTTTTGTAGGTGTAATGTCTGGTATGGGTGGACTCCATGATTTGGTGTAACCAACTTGCAAGCTTGTTGGCCATTTGACAGCAGAATTCCTGTACCCATGATATCAGAAGGTACATATACCATAAAATATAATTCCCATATCTTCTCTACTATATATTTGTCTGCTCTTTTGATCGTATTCTTTGATGTAAAATAGTATAAATATAGAACTTCTATAGAATGATTGTCCTTAACAAAATTCTGCCCAGTTCAATAACTTTTCTTCGTGATTTTTTGCATGGATGAAACTTGATCAATCTCTTTAATAACATATTTCTCTATTTCTATATTGATTTGGATATCTGCTTGTTTATCTATCTACCTGTAATCTACCTATCAACTGATGTCACAACGTCTTTGCGAATGTATATTTTACTATTTTCTAACTATATACTTTTTGGTACCAAAAGAGCCATGCTTTATATATGAGAGATATTTATCTTTATTTTCCCTCAGTCCCTTATCCAGTTTCAGGGATGCATAATGGACCCAATGTGCCCTCCTGCAAGTAATAAAAGGTGCCCAATGGAGGCAACCTTTTTTGAGTTACAAAATGAATCTCATCATGATGTTCATGATGAGAAAGTCATAGACGTTTTAAATTATAAATGAGTTACGTTGAGTTTAAATAATTTGGCTTTTTATTAACGATTTTAACTTATTTTGCCATTATCTTTGTTTTTTTCTTGGGTGGCTAAACTTACCCAGAATTATATAGCCAAGATTG